>JAXMNL010000174.1:60257-77140 GCA_035128595.1 Eptatretus atami | reverse complement strand
ATTTAACATCAACATGAACGAGTATCATTCCGGGGATAAACCCTACAAGTGTTCTGTGTGCTGCGAATGCCTTTTCTTGCTTCAATCAAGGTTTATATTATCATGCTAAAAACACATTCCGGGGGATAAACCTAACCAAGTGGTTCTGTGTGTAACAGGATTTACCACTTCAATCATCATCTTTACATCAACCCACATGACGAGTACATTCCGGGGGATAACCCTACAAGTGTTCTGTGGTGCTCGAATGCCTTTTCTTCTCTCAGGTTTATATATCATCTAAAAACACATACATTCCGGGGATAAACCCTACAAGTGTTTGCTGTTTGTAACAAGGCTTTTACTCAATCAATCAAAATTTACATGACATGAAACGAATACATTCCGGGGGATAAACCCTACCAGTGTTCTGTTTGTACAAGAACATTTTCTCAATGCATCATCTTTACAAAAACATGAACGTAGTACATTCCGGGGATAACCCCACCAGTGGTTCTGTGTGTAACAAGGCAATTTTGCTGATTTATCAAAATTTTTTCTCGGTCAATCAAATAACAACACGAAGATACAACAGAGGTGCGAGTGACCCAGCTACTTCGGATGTGCAAATACCGTGTTATGCAAGGGAAATGACAATACCGGGATATGGAAAATGAATCAAAAAATTAAACTGGAAGTTGAAGAGTGTCGACATTGTTGTCAGTGATTTGTGCAGCCAACTGGAAGTGATGAAGAAGAACCTCACACTGGAGATCTTTGAAACATCACTGGGAATTTTATATTACAACAAACAAAACGAGAGTTGGAGGCTGAAATGGGGATCAGTGGATGATCCCTAAAGAGCCTCGGAACGAAACTCTGAAAACAAAAAAAAACTTCCACAAACTTCTCCGAACAAACATGACCTTTACCAAAATGGAGAATGGACACACACAAACACACACACAACAGCCACAGATATACACACGAACCACACACACAATCACACAAATACACACACAACTCACAACACACACTCAAACAATAAACACACTCAAACACACGCCACACACGATCATTTTTTTTATAAAAAGTGTAAACATGAACTGGAATTCTATTTTGTTTCTCAAAAACTTTGGGATATCTTTAATCCCATTACTGTGTTTGTTGTTATTCTTGTTGAAGTTCTTCACATCAGCGTAAGGGTTTATTCTTTGTACGTCCCTCAATGATCAGGTGTAACAGGTGTTTACCCATTAAAATGTTTGTTTTTCCGCATGTTCACTTTAATGCTTTGATTACTTTCCTGTTCAATGTAAATTGGAACTTTAATCTGATTATTATTATTTATGGACGAATAATAAATGATTAATTGTATCGAAAGTCCAACATCCCTTTTCCATTTGCAAGATGGAATTCAGTTTATTCCTTAAGTTTCAACAGGTGTAAAAAACATTTAAATGAATGAATAAGCAGGTGGGGATGGTCACACCAAAAGGTATTTAAACAAGGGTTGGAATGGTACCCTGACGACATGCAAAGGTCCATCCGACATCATCTTTTTGATTCTCGTGTAATTAAATTTATAATTGACAAATTATTTATTTTACCAAGTAACACTAGCACACAGGTGCAAGTTTACATCGACAAACTTGTGTCGAACAGCAGAAGTCAAGTATCGACAACAGACAGATGTGGAAATGAATGAAAATGTTGACTGGTGATGTCATAGAATGGTGATGTCATAAGAATGGGTGCCTTTTCATGGTTGAAAGTGACCATTTTGCGGGGGGGGGAAGGGGTGGGGCTTTCATAAGGGGAAATTAGGGAAGACAGACGGGTTTTTCCCTCCTTGGAGTTTCTTCTGTGAGATCTGATTGAAACCTCCCCAATGGCTTCTCATGAAAATTTAGGTTTCAGAAATTTAACATGTACTAGTACGTGCCCGTAAAAAAAAAAATATATATATAAAATACATTAAATAAATAAATAAAATAATAATAAATAAATAAACCACACAGCGCGTTTCTCGCTCTCGCGTGCCCGTACGTGCGTGACCCGGAATTGTTCGATATATTCACAAGTTTACGATTATTCGCAATTTAGTTTATACCCTAATTATTCAATTAGCGCCACGTATTTTACCTTTTCGCAATTCGTGGCAAGGAAAATCAAAAAGAAGAAGAGAAGAGAAGAGAAAAAAAAAAAAAAAAATTTTTTAACTTTCCTGGGTTCGGAGCATAACCAGGCACTCTGAATGTTCCGGAATTTATGCACCGTCTAAGATGAAAACGATCATACTTGGGCCATTGTGGTTTATCTATAAATGCGCATAACTAATCGAGAATATTAGAATAGCAACCAAAAAAAATACGTGCAAAAATATAATTTACTTCTGTTCTGAGCATACCAGCACTCTGATTGTTAACCGCAATTTATGGCACCGTCTAATATGAAAACCGACCATAACTTTGGGCAATTGTGTTTATCTATAAATGCGCATAGAAATCGAGAAATTATTAGAAATACACGAAGTCATCACTCTACGGAAAGCCGTACGATGTAACCCCGTAATGGGGACAGCGGCTGTGCTTCCCCTTCCCCATATGGCCACGCCCAACGCAACAACGTGTCTTGCCATTGGTTTGGTAAAATACATGGCGCCATAACTTGGAAGCACTTGTCCGATTAATATAAAACCTTGAAAAGGACATCCTCAGGTCCCAGCAATATACCTGGCAAGAATTCAATTAGATCGGACCAGAGGTTGTCCGAGAAACAGCGGTCACAGACCACACACACACAGACACATTCACAGAAGATTTGCTGTGAATTATAGATAGATGTTTGACCTTTTGGGCTGATGTTGACCTCAAAATAGTTGGTGGTTGAATCCATTAGGTGATATGAATCCCGTTCAAAGTTCAAATCAAATCGCGAATGAAATTGAGGATTCAAATTTCGGATGAGAGAAAACTTTTTCCCGATGCTTATCAAACAGTTCGACGCCTCGGCTCGATTCTTCATAAACTACCTTCCCCTCCGAGCCGCAATTTTGAGCTCGTCTGCCCATTTCAAGCATGTGGTTCAATCTCCCGCAGAAAAAAAACCTTTACGATATTTCTGGATATGCAAAACATATTTAACATATATATATATATTTATATAATTGTTACGGCACGAGTACCGAGTGTATATAAGGGGGTTCATCCCCGTGTCTCGAAGAGCGCGGACCTGGAGCACCGCTGACGATTAACTCGTGATTCGGTGGGTTGCTTTTAACCAACGAACGCCAAATCACTTAACCACGAGTCCAGGTGTCCACCGTCTAATTTTTGTCCGTTTAAACCAGAGGTCACGTGGTTTTCCTGAAACGGGGAGCGCGCCCTCGCAAAGCACCAATCCTATCTGAATTAGATCTTTAATTAGGGCGGCCGTGCGTTTAACCGCTGGTGCGTGCCGACTATTACAGGTCAATTCATTTGGTAATTACCTCCCCAGTCCTATCTAGGTCGGACAATGCTGGATCAATGAAAGGAAGGACAAGCATGGACAAGTTGGAAAAGTCACAAAGGAATTTATTAATAATAAAAAATAACTTTTTATCCCCCGCCGTGTGGCGGAAGGGGGATATTGTTGTCACCCGAGTCGTCCGTCCGGTCTGTCCGTCCGTCCGTCCGACTGGCTGGGCGTCAACATTTATAGCGAACGCAGTGAGCTTCATATTAACGCTGCACAATGAGAAAATAAGGAACAACAACAACAACAACAACACAAAATACCCCTGGCTATTTGGAATCCGTGTCGTTAGCTATGACTTTTGCTTCCGGTTGTTGTTAAACGCTGTGGCGGTGTATAAACACCGATTGGGTTTTATTTCCTATCTTGTGAATATTACTTAACGCGTGGCACATGAGAGAAATAGGAAACAACAAAAACAACACAATAACCGCTGGCAATTGTGAATCCGTGTCGTTGGCTATGACCATTTTGCTTCCGTTTTTTTTTTTTGCTTCTGGTTTTTTTTTGTTTCTGGTTTTTTGTCAATGGGGAGATGCATGCCGGGAGATCAAGACCGGAAAGTGTTTATTTATTTATTTCAATTATTTTTTTTTCCCAAAGTTAATTTTTTTTGTCCTTCCGAAAGTGATTTTTTTCATGACAGGAAGTGTTATATTTTGTATTTAACATTACCGCGGAGTGAATTTGAAAAACTCTTTCGCGGAACATATATTTTCTTTTATTCCTTGACCAGAAGTGGATTGTTTATATTATTTATTTAATTCTATATTTTTTTCCCAAAGTTAATTTTTAATAAAGATATCTCACGCATCAATCAAAAATAAATTTTTTAAATCGTGATTTACATTATTTGAATTCGCTGATCCCGAATCCAGGCCGAAGGTAACGCGGAAATTGCGTCAAAAATCATCAAAGCTGTGCGGCGCTTTACATGTATCAAAGCACAGTCCTAGTTGGAAGTATACAGTTGTGAACAGTTATAGGTAAAGTCAGAAGTGAATGTAAGAAGGATTTCTACGTTTCGCTTCTAGGCGTTGCCTATTCCATATTAAGCGAAACGGCAGTGAGCTTCAATACTTACGCAAAATGCAACATGAGAGAAAGGGAAACAACAACAACAACAACAACAACACAATACCCCTGGCTATTTGGAATCCGTGTCGTTAGCTATGACCTTTTGCTTCCGGTTGTTGTTAAACGCTGTGCGTGTAATAAAACACGATTGGGGTTTTATTTCTATCTTGTGAATATTACTTAAACGTCGTGCACTGAGAGAATAAGGAAAACAACAACAACAACACAATACCCTGGCAATTGTGAAATCGTGTCGTTGGCCTATGAAGCCATTTTTTGCTTCCGTTTTTTTTTTGCTCTGTTTTTTTTTGTTTCCCAGTTTTTGTCATGGGAATGATGCATGCCCGGGAAGATCATGACGGTAAGTGTTTATTTATGTTATTCAATTTTTTTTTCCCAAAGTTAATTTATACTTCCGAAAGTGATTTTTTTCAATGACAGGAAGTGTTTATTTTTTGTATTTAACAATTTACCGGGAGTGATTTTTTGAAAAACTCTTTCCGGAATTTTAATTTCTTTTATTCTTGATCCAGAAGTGTCGTTTATTTATTTATTTATTCAATTATTTTTTCCCAAAGTTAATTTTTTCCATAAAAAAAGGAAAAAAATATCTCCGCACATCAAAAAATAAATTTTTGATCGGTGATTTACATTATTTGATCGGGCTGAAATCCCGAATCCAGCCGGAAGTTAGCGGAATTGCGTCAAAATCATCAGCTGTGTGGCGTTAACATGTACCACGGTGTAGTTGGCAAGTATACAGTTGTGAACAAATTTTTCTAAAGTCAGAAGCGAATGTAAGAAGAATTCTACGTTCGCTTCTAGGCTTTGCCTATTCCATATTAGCAACGCCAGTGAGCTTTCATACTTACGCGTGCACGTGAGACAATAGGAAAACAACAACAACAACAACAACACACAATACTCTGGCTATTTGGGAATCCGTGTCGTTAGCTATGAACCTTTTGCTTCCGGTTGTTTTAAACGCTGCGGCGGTTGGTATAAACTACGATGGGTTTTATTCTATCTTGTGAATAATTACTTAACGCGTGCACATCAGAGAATAGGAAAACAACAAGAACAACACAATACACTGGCATTGGGTGAAATCCGTGTCGTTGGCTATGACCATTTGCTTACCGTTTTTTTTTTCCTTTGTTTTTTTTTGTTTCCGGTTTTTGTCATGGGGAATGAAGCATGCCGAGGCGATAAAGGCATCGTCGGAGACATATGAAGTACCCAAATAGATATCAGACATGGTTGTAATATTTCCTCGCACTGATTTTAATAAAGATATCTCCCGCATAATCCACAAAAATAATTTTTAATCGTGATTTTACGTTTATTTGGATCGCTAATTCCGAAGTAACCGGAAAATTGCGTTACAGTTGTGGAACAGTTGTAGGTAAAGTTTCAGAAGCGAATGTAAGAAGAATACTACGTTCACTTCTAGTAAATTTATTTTTTCAGATGAAAGATCCTGTTTCTGGGCGGTGTAGTTGTTGTTAGTGAAGGTATGTTGAGGTAATATTTAATTTTTGCAAGATGAGATCCTGTTCTAAGGCGGTGTAAGTTGTGTTGTGAAGGTAATGTTAAAGGTAATATTTATTTTTGCAGATGAGACCCTGTTCTCTGCCGGTGTAGTTTGTTGTTGTGAAGGTAATGTTGAAGGTAATATTTATTTTTGTAGATGAGAATCCTGTTCTAGGCGGTGTAGTTGTTGTTGTGAGGTAATGTTAAGGGTTATATTTATTTTTTTCATAAGGAAAAGAGAAAAGAAGGAGAAAGAAGAGAAGAGAAAGACGGTTTCATTTGATATATTTAGAAAGAGAATGTAAGAAGAATTCTAGCGTTCGCTCTCTGCTTTGGCCTATTCCATATTAGTGTGAGTGCGATAACTCATAAACTGTACGCCATATATCGAATTTGAAATTTTGGGTCACACATGTACCCACCTGAAAAAGGAAGAAACCCTATTCATTTTGGCGTGGCCGATCCAAGATGGCCGACTGGGGCGGGCCCATCTGAAAAAAATGTTTTTGTAAATAAATGGAAAAAACGCTTATCTGATTTCAATTCGTTTCAATGGCGGGGATTCGCCCATCTCTGGAATGGTATATTTATTTCCTTGTGGTAAAAATAAATAAAATTCAAATCAATCAGAAATGATCGCAAAACAAATAAAGAAATTAATCAGGCACTGAAAGTAAAGAGACCATAAAAGAGCAGATGCTTATCACTTATGTCTTACTTAACAATTAAACACGTGGACAGGGGTAACCCAGCAGATCATTCGGGGGGAGAGAATCCAGTTGTTTCGCTCACCAAATAGAAGTCATTCGTACGTACATAAAACGTCCTGAAATTGTTGTGAGCGTGCTTGTCCCTTGGAGAAGCGCCCACCTTGCCGTGCACCCACTCGCAAACAACTCGAACACCCAGTCGACGTCACCCACAAGAAATCAGGTAACGCCAAGAGCAGGTCTCGAGCAGAAACCAGCATTAACGTCCGGCATCACCCACCGTCAGGAGCCACCAGGAGCCACAACCGACAGACAGCTGTTCGGGAGCTGTGAGAGCTGAGGTGTAAGGCCGTCACCAACTTCGCAAACTCAACTGTCGCCGGTGAATCAACCAACGCGCTGACTGGAAATGAGAAGCAACTGTCTGACTGGAAATGAAAAACGAAAAGCAACCGTCTGGACTGGAACCGACGAAGCAACCGGTCTGAACTGAAAATGACGAAAGCAACTGTCTGATGGAACCGACGAAGCAACCCATCTGACTTGGAAATGAACGAAGCAACCACCTGACTGGAACTGACGAAGCAACCGTCTGACTGAACCGACGAAGCAAACCATCTGACTGGAAATGACGAAGAAACCATATGACTAGAAATGACGAAGCAACCATCTGGCTGAACCGACGAAGCACCGTCTGAACTGGAATGAACGAAGCAACCGTCTGACTGGAAAATGACGAAAGCAAACCGTTCCTGACTGGAAGCCGACGAAGCAACCATCTGACTAGAAATGACGAAGCAACCGTCTACTGGAACCAAACGAAAGCAACCATCTGACGGTCCTTGCTCACCTCACGGCTCCGACACGTTGTGATCCGCAACTGTGGAACCTCGGACCTCGACTGGGACCTGTATGGAGCAGTAGGCCAGGCCCGGGATTCGTGTGCGAACCCTGGAGAGAGATCGGCGATCTCGCATCGTCGACGGTGGCGGCAGAGCGCGGAGCGCGCTGAGGAGACCGCGCACGCGGTGACTTGGGCGGGAGCTGGAGTGCTGCGCCGCATTTCTCTGCGCGCACGTTCGAGGCGGAGTTCGAAACCCGTGGAAAACCCGCTGGTTTTTTACGAGCGACCTCGTGCTTTTTTTGGGAACACGGTCCTCTCGTCCATGAGCATCAACCAAGTACTCTGTCTGTCCTGCAATGCATGTTTGTTTGCACGTGTTGTATAAGGCAATATTTCGTAGTAATCCCCTCGAAACCTTTTAGCCGTGGTTCCCTAGTTAAGAACGGGTTGATTGTTAATAAAACCACTGTCATGTTATTGCTTGTGTTGTGAATCGCCTGATGTCCCGCCAATAAATCTGGTTAATTCTGATGAAAGTTGCCGCTAGGTTTAATGCGTGTCGCGTCGAGACGATCCGTTCGATTGGCATATAAAACCAAAAAATGGTTAAGACTGTAACTCCGCTCGGTCACCTGCAAAGCCAGTCCTGTAACTAGGGTTCTATCTCCCCAACTGGTAGGTGCAGGATTAACGTTGTATCGCGATTGAAGACGCGTGACCCGGGCCTGTGCCGAACCGGCCGGCGTATAGACTCCCGGAGACGGTGGTGGCGAGGGTGGGAGCCAGGGAACCGGTCAGATTCCCGCCACCCGATCCGCAACAATATATATATATATTACTATAATAATATATATATATATATATATATATATATATATATAATATATATATATATTGTTGTAGATTTTCCCGCCCGGTCGGCGTGCCGAACGAACCGCGTCTAACCATAGCCGGTCGCTTCGGGCCCACCGAACAGACAATCCAGTCGTGACTTTCTGGAACAACGCCAGAAACCAGTCACGGGTGGTTTTTTAATTCCCACCAGGGCCCAGTCCGTATTTTACCGCGCGAAATAGGGTCAATCGCCGAATATTGATATACCTAAGTGCCCGCGTGGGTAAACCGTACGCGAGGGACCGTACCTCGGCGAAGGCCTGCCTTGGACACGAACCGCTTAAGCGGTCCGTTTCCGTTCTGGGATAAACCGAGCGGGTATTATCGCCGGACCAGATTCTATTTATCGGCTAATTTAAAAAACCAACTATATTCCTGAGTGGCAAGATGGGGCAGTTCAATGAGGGAATGGACGCTACAAACAGTTTACATTCACACAAGGACATTTATTATAATAAAGCACGTATGCAATTAAAAAAGGCAAAACATGGAATGCAATTATACAAGCAACAAAAGCACACAAAAGAACTACAACGTCACTTAATTTAAATGTACAGTCAACTTGCACTTAACAGCAGTTCCTCTTATTAGACCGGGCCCACGCACACACGTACGCACACACACACAACAACCCAAGAAATGGTGGGCAGAAGGTCTTTAATAAAACGGGCTCCCGCCTCGAGGACAGGTGGAGCTGAAAACCCAGAGCCTATCTCGAACCTCTCCACCTCGTGTGGTCTTCAAGTTGTTCGGACGCCGGGCTCCAGCGAGAGCAGCTGATCCCAATCGCCGAGCCCGCATCCTTCCCCGAGCTCCCGCGAATCCTCGCGCGCTTCTCCTCAACCGTGTGGTGAGACGAGCGCCGATCCTTCCGTCGAATGCGTCGCTTCCCCGGGAACCACCTCCGCGCTTCTCAACACGTGCTGGTGAGAACGAGGCACGATCCTTCCCGTCGATGCGTCGCTTCCCCAGGAACCACCTCCCGCGCTTCTCAACATCGTGCTGGTGAGACGAGGCGTCCGACGTTTCCCGTCGATGCGTCGCTTCCCCCGAGGAAACCACCTCCACGAAGAGGTCGAATTGAGTCACACAAGCGCGGGACCAAAATGGAGAACAAGAGCTCCGCGAACCAAGAAGAAGAAGCCACCACTCGCAGCTACGAGCCGAGCGACCGGCTTAACTTCCTTCCAAACAGGGCAGCTTGAAAGCAAAAAGCTCTCCGAGCCAAGCAGAAGCCGAAGTCACGGAACCAGTCAAAGCCAAAGAAGCCTCCAAAAGCCTCCTCCCAGAGCCCAGGCCTCAGCCGAAGCTCACTGAGCCAGCCAAGCAAAAAGCTTCGAAGGCCCTAAACGCCTAAGCAAGCCCAAGCAGGACCCGACGGTCTGGCTTGAACGACTCCCCTCAACTCCCTTCTCCAACTCTGCCCTTCCAACTCTGCCCATCCAACTCTGCCCTGAACAAAGAAAGAGATCTCCTCTTATCCTTCTCCGACCCCGCTCCTCCACAACGCCGGCAGTGACTCATGCCCTGTGATCACCCCCCGCTCAATCCATCGTGGGAAGGAAGTTGTTGACATCATGAAGTCACTGGGACGCAGGGTTCTTCCTCTCGCAGAAGAGGGGGAAGGGATGTCTCCATTGTTCGTTCCCTAACTATTAAATCGATCCGCAGCGCATCTAATCGAGTTTCTGAACATTTAAACAAAGGAAGGTGAGCCTATCTAGGGAACAAGCACTTATCGACATGCTGACTAAAGAACCTGTATGTTTGGTGTGCAATCGATTCCCAAATTCGTAACAATATTGGTTCGGCTGTGGAATTTCCGCAGAAACACCATAATAGGTCCTTAGTTCAGTTATGCGATAAGTCCGTGTTCAGTTAGATTTCCCGCACCGTGGTCTAAGGATTTTTATTCGTGTTTATCAGGGCTTGATCTTTGAGTTAAACAAGCCGTTTTTCTTTTGCTAGTCGTTATTATTGGACCAACCTACCAACCCACAACGCTAACACCTCCTCCATTAAACCACGAACCGCCATTTCAGACAAACCAACGATCTCTCATCCACTTTGTATCACCCACATTCCACCTTGGAGAGCAAACTTGCCCGTCGTTTCATCCGAACCATGCACGTATCTTGCAGCGAACCGACCAGAGCCACCAGCTCCCTCACTGCATCGGTTTGGGGCAGCCTACGATACGCCAGCACCCACAAACATCGCTCACCTTCAGCTCGCAAACGCCGCCATCGGAATTTGTGCGCCGACAGACGGCATCGCTGCCCAACCGATGCAAGGGTTCTCCTAGCCGTGCAGGGTCGGTGATTTCAAACCACGTCGGCTCGTTCTCCAAGAATGCGATCAGCAGGAAAGAAAAAAGGGGCCGGGGCCTGTTGGAGTCAGAGGTCAGAGAGCGCAGGTTTGGTGATTTCACGCATGTCGCGCTCTGTAAAAGCTTTCGCCTCGGAAATCCGGATCAACAGGAGAAAAGGGCGGGGCCTGTGGAGGTCAGATGGTCAGAGAGCGGGGGCAGATCTTGTCTCGCCAGCCTCTATAAAAGGGCCAAACGGAGCGCCAGTTCGAGGTCGCAGTCATCGGTGGAGTCCCTGGAGGCGGTCGGAGAGTCTTGGAGGCGGAGGAGCAACTAGGCGGGGCGAAGGTCCAGGGGGCGGAGGACGCGCGAGGAAAGAGCGTGGCTGGGCCCCTGCAGTGCCGGGCAGACCTGCGCGATCGTGTGGGGAGAGGCGGGAGAGAGCTCGCCAGCCCAGCGCCAGCGGTCTGAGGTGATGGCTTCGGACAGTCCCCGAGCGTCGCTGGGAACGGACGGGTTCTTAAAAAAAGAGCATCATACTTTGAAAGAGCATCCAAACCCGTTCGTTCTCTCAGAGCGTCGCCGGCTGAAGCCCGACTCACCCGGCCGCCTGGCAAGGCCTGGGCCGCAACCGCGGCTACGCAAAGCTGCCGTGGGGGAAAGAGCGTCGTGGTCGCCCCAATCGAGGCACCAACGAGGGTGGAGGTAACCTGCACGGTGTCGTGGGACTCCTTCGGTCCGCCAACTTCCACGTTATAAAGGCCTACGGGCCCAGTCTGACCCCTTGTCTCCTGAGGGGGTATTTCTTTGCTTTTATTTGTGTGAATGTTGTGGCGGCCGTGTCCGCAAGTAGAACTTGTAAGTGGCTTGTAAATAATAATAATAAACGGTTGTAGTTCTTCTTGTCGTGCTTTTACCTTGCTCGTGTCTTGGTCCCCTCCCCATTCATTGCATGACTGCTTACGTGGCTTACGTGTCGTTTTATAAAAATGTCCTTGTGTGAATGTAACCCGTTCGTCGTGTCCTTTTATTCCAATTTGGAACTGCTATCTGCTCTCGGAATAATAGAAGGGATTTTAGAATAGCCGAATAAAAGAATTGGGTCCAGCGAGGTCTCGCGATAAATACAACCGCTCGGTTATCCCAGAACGGAACGCCGCTTAAGCGGTTCGTGTAACAAGCAGAACCTCACTGAGGAACGGTCTCTCCGTAGTCCTGCCCGCGCGAATACTTAAGGTATATCGATAATTCGCGAAATTGACCTGCGCGCGTGGTAGAGTGTTTGACTAGGCCCGTGGTGTGCGCTTGGAGCACACCCGTGACTGGGTTTTCGGGGTTTGTTCCGAAAGTCCGCGAACTGAATTGTCCGTCCGGTGGCGAGACGGCCGCCATTGGCTAAAGCGGCTGTTCGCACGCCTGGGCGGGTGGCAAAATTCGTAACATTGTTGTCAGGAGTGGGGAAACAGATTCAATTCCCCCTCCAAACCTAAAATCAACGGATCGGATTAGGGTGTGTCGAGCGACCCTCGATTTCCCATTAAATTTCGAGCTTTTAAAAAATTAATTCGAGAAGCAAAATGGGCGGTTCAAAGGCGGACGGGAGCAGGGGTAATGGATGTAAGAAAATATAAGAATCCATGGCTCAGGACGAAACCCCATGCAGGACATCCCAGATGCAGGTTGAATTTCCCCACAAACGACCAGAAACCCGAAATGGGCGTGGCGGCCTGCGGCTTTCCCGACACCCCCCCCTCGCCTCCTTCGCAAAGTCCCTCCCCGCTCCCCAGCGAGGGCCGCGACCGACCGAAGCGATCCGGCTTCGTCGGGGTCGGCCGAGATCGGCCAAGTGGGGGAGATGTTTGCAAGCGGATGCTGCAAGCAATAACGGAATGGAAAATAAAATGGATGGCATGAATGCGAATATGAAAACAAATGCGCAGCAAATAAACGGAATGGAAAACAAAATGGATACAAATGCAAAAGAAATGAAAACGAAATAAATAGCATGAAAATCAACCATGGATACAAATTTGCAACGCTGCGGGAGGAGATGCAGAGCGTGGGGCGATGGCTGCAGGGGCATAATGGCGGCGCCAAGTGAGTACGACCGAAACAACGGGGGGGAGTGTGGACTGTGTCGGCCCCCGCAGTGGAGGACAAATTAATACGGGAGAACATGTTTGGACGAGACTCGTAACGGCAAGAGAGAGTTGACGGTGACACAGAGGGAGAAATTAAATGGGGTTGACGAGACGTGTACGGAAAGCACGTAGAGACGAGGGAGATAGATGAACGAGGTGATAGAAATAACAGAACGCGGGAGATAGAAAACGGTAGAGGAGAAGACTACACGATAAAGACGGGGTGAAAAACGAGCACACCAGCATGGAGGTAAGTGAGACGAATGGGGGGAGCTCGGAATGTGTCGTGACCCCGGTGAACAGCCGGATAGCCTCCTTATGGAACAAGGGGAGACGCTTATTGGAGCGATGAGGGGGAGCTCGGGGAAATGTGTCGTGACCCGGTGCAAGCAAGCCGGATAGCCTCCTTATGGAACAAGGGAAGACGCTATACTCCCTTGAAGCGGATTCGACCAGGTGGGTCCGGTCGAGCTTTGGCGAGTTAGAGGGGGCGAGTGCTGTAACGGGTGCACGTGGGAGCTTGGGGGTGTGAAGACCCCGGAACCCCTTGTGCACAATCCCAAGTGGTGATTGTTCCGGTATGTGGTTGTTTAACAAGTGTGGCCAAAATGTGTGCTTAAACGCGCACGCATGCGTGGGTTGAAAGGCGTTGTGTGAAAGGGACCGCGTGCCGTGAGTAAAATGGTGTGCGAGGTTGCGATGTGCCGAAATGCGTGCTTCCCATGCACACCGGTGTAGAATGAAAGCACCGTGGTGTGAGTGAACAACGTGTGCGAGTGAACGGCCGTGTGTGAATGGAAACACGTGTGCGAGGAAAATGGCATGCGTGAGTGAACGGCCGTGGGTGAGAGGAAACAGCGTGGGTGAAGAGGAACAGCGTGTGTGAGAGCACTGTAATGCGAGGGAGATGACGGTTGGTATGCCAAGAACATGCAACCGCATGTCAGAGTGGAAAGTGTCATGGCGCGGTGTGTGAGGCGTCGTGGCAACGTGGAGTTTTTTGTGAGCAAGAGTGCGACGGAGACGGTGCCTGACTTGTGGACAAAGCCGATTAGCGGCCCGTAGTCTAATTTTGGGGACTCGCAGCCGGGTTTGCACGCAGCCGCGCGCGGGGTCCGTGATGTGCTACGCACGAAGGCCGCACGTGCGTGCTTGCGCGAGTGAAACCCGGTCCCGTAAACGGGAAATTGTGTCGAGCCGACCCCGCAGGGTGGAATTCGAGCCGACCCCGCAGACGGACAGAAGGTAGCTGGATAAACGAATTTGGACCGGAATGGGTTCTCCACGCGAGCGTTTTGTGAAGAAAGGGAGGAGGCGAAAAGAAGGAGGGGAAAAAGGGGAAAGAGGAAAAGAGCTCCGACGAGTAAGAGCAAGCATGTGTTCGCGTGGGGAACCCCACGAAATTGCGAGGCTTGTTTTTAATGCGCAGGTGACGTCGTGGCTGCATGGTCGGAAATCCGGCAGGAAGGGGAAATCCCTGCGGATGGTACGTCCAAGAGGGACGAGGTGCGCGAGCGCGAACAGCTGCCATGACGTCAACGGGAGAAAGCGCAGGTTACGAGTTTCCGCGCTGGTGCACCATTAAAAAAAAAAAAGCAAGCCTCGCTTCGGGTGAACAGGGATTCCCGGGCAAGGGGTGAGAAGACCCCCCTGCCGGGCACAGGATGGAACCTAAGTTAGGGGGAAAGGGTTAGCTTAGCTAGACCGGCTTCATGGGGCCCGTGGAAATGGATTAGTTTAGAGGGATTTAGTTGAATTAGTAATGGAATGGAAATAATATTGGAGACAAAGGCCAACATTTGGAGTGTGTAGAGGGACCGTAGCTTAGCTACGTAGTGTTAAATGAACGTGCTATAGTTTAAGGGATGACGAGGAAGCACGAGAATAGTTTATGGGATTTAGCAAGCAGAATGGCAAGTGGTCAGCGGAATGAGATAGTGTGAAATGGAAAATTGTACTTGGTGAGTGAGTGAGGCCAGCGGGTCTGAGTGTATGGAGTGGAATTGTGGAATGCATGGTGCGATGAGTGATTGGGGGGAGGAGTGATTCCCACCCAAAGGGACCCCGGGTCAAGTATAATGTGAAGTGAGTGGGTTAGTCAAAATTGACAAAATGGAGGTCGTTTTGCTGTTGGTGGGAACGTGGGCTTCGAAACCCGTTTGGAGGGGTGCAGGAAGCCCATGTTGACAGGCTGGAGCGTGGCTGGCGAACGGTGGAGTATCGCTTAGTGGGTAACCGGGCACCGGGCTAGTGGCCGCGGTAGGCCAAGGGTCCATGGCGGCCGGGATAGTGTAAGTGGGCACGGGTGGGCGCCCATTTGATTCGGGGGCCCATGGGCGCCATTGGCCACGTGGGCAGTTGCCCATTGGGCAACGGAAGGGGCACTCCAGGAAGGGGCCCGGGGCACCAATTGGCCAACGTGGCAAGTGAATTGGGCACGACGGGCCACCCAGGGAAGGGGCCCGTGGGCCAGCCTGCCATGTGAGCGTTTCCAGGGGAGTCGCCAGGGAGGGCACTCCCGTGTTTAGGGAGCTTGGTAGGCCTCGGAGACAGTTGTAGTGCCCGGGGTGGCCATCGTTGGAGAATCGCAAGAGGGTAAGTTCCTGCCAAGGGAGCCCGCGTCCCAGCCATGAGACCGTGTGAGGGCACGGGAGGAAAAATGAGGGCAAAGGCCAAAAATTTGTGAGGACACCAACACAGGCGATGGGAATCTTGGTTGTTTAGAACCATAGTTTTAAGCGAGAGGCGCTTTTTGGAAAGCCCCGGGGTAAAGTTAACAGTTAAATGGTTAGGGTAGATAGGAAGTGTACCCCTCCGCACCATCCATCCTTCGCTCTCGTTTGGGCCGCTGACCCACTTTGGAGTTAATAGATCGCCTGAAATCTGAGGAGGCATCTGAGGCCTTAATTGGGCTCAGACACATGGGGAAAAAAAAGAAGGAGAAAGGGAAGGAGAAAAAAGGGAGAAGGAGGAGAACAAAAAAAGGGGAAAGGGATAGGGGGAGAAGGAAAATGAAGGGAGGGAGGGAGGAAAGAAAGGGGGGGAAAAGGACACCTAGCTTCTTCCCTTTTTTCTCCACGAGCTCTCCTCCAGGAAGGAACTAGGGGTTTGGGAGTAAGGCTAGGAGACAGGATAGTTATCCGGACAGAGACCCATAGGGGGTGAAGGGAGATGAAATTATAGTAGGGAACAAATAATGGAAAGTAAAACAAAAAAATAAGTTGGGGCTAAAATTGAGGATTGTTTACAAACTAAGGGAGTGGGTATGGACAGAGACAGGCAAAGGCGATAAGGTTGGGAGGGAGAACAGTAGGGTAAGGTCCGAGCCCGCCTTCCGAGTGTTGCCAGCACGGCACCGCACTCCTCCACGAACCTCCAAGAACGGGATGAGCCGGCCAGCTTCACCTGCCGCCTGTTTTTGCCTACAGGCCTGTGCCCGGTCGCTTTCACCTGCCGGCCTGTTTTTTGCTGCAAGGCCTGTGCCGGCCAGCCTTCACCTGCCGGCTGTTTTGGCTACAAGGCCTGTTGCCGGTCAGTTCATCTGCCGGCTGTTTTGCTACAAGGCCTGTGCCCGGTCAATTTCATCTGCTGGCTGTTTTTGGCTAGCAAGGCCTGTGCCGGTCAGTTCATCCTGCTGGCTGTTTTGCTACAAGGCCTGTGCCGGTCAGTTCTCTTCGGTTGTTTTGCTCAAGGAGTGTTCTGTTTGTAACAAGGCATTTACTAATTCATCATCTTTACAAAAACATGAACGAGTACATTCCGGTGATAAAGGCATTTACTAATTCATCATCCTTGCAAAAACATGAACGAGTACATTCCAGGGATAAACCCTTCAAGAGTTCTGTTTGTAACAAGGCATTTACTCAATCATCATCTTT
>JAXMNL010000174.1:39708-50967 GCA_035128595.1 Eptatretus atami | reverse complement strand
AGTCAAACATTTATTCATTCATTTCCAGCATCATGTGCTGTTGTCGATCACTCTGCCTGTTCACACAAGTTTGTCAAGTACTGCACCTGTGTTGAGTAGGTGACTTGTTGTAAAAATAAATTAATTTGTCAATTATTAATCATTATTACACGAGGATCAAAAGAGATTGCGGGATGGACTCTATCATCTCATTACCATCCCTACCTGTTTAAATACCTTTTGCTTGACCATCCCTCACCTTGCATCTTATTTCATGTTTTTTACAGCTGTTATACTTAAGTAGTAAGAAAATGAGATTCTCATTTCAATGAAAAGGTGTTGGACTTTAGTATAAATAATATTTATTCTGTCATAAATACTCAATTCAGATTAAGTATTCATTTTAATTGACGAGGAAAGTAATCAAAATAAAGTTGAACGTTTGGGAAAACAAACCATTTTATGGTTAACACCTGTAGACCTGATCAAAGAGTACAAGAAATAAAACCCTTACAGGGTGATGTGGAGAACTCAAACAAGAGGAAACAACAAACACCAGTAAATGGGATTTAAGATTATCCAAGTTGAGAAACAAATAGAATTCCCAGTTCATGTTCAACACTTTAATAAATATAAATTGAATCGTGGGTGTGTTGAGTGTGTGTTTATTCGTTTGAGTGTGTGTGATATGTGTGTGGGTGATGTTCGTGTGTGATGTGTGTGTGTGTATTGTGTGAGTGTGCTAGTGATTGGTGTGTGTTGTTGATCTTTGTGTTTGTGTGTGTCCACTCCTTTGTTAAAGGGTCATGTTTTTCTCGAGCAAGTTGTGAAGTTTTCTTGTTATTCAGTTTCGTTCCGGAGGGTTCTTTTCAGGATAAATCATGATCCCCATTCACTTGATTACTTTCCTCGTTCAATGTAAATTGGAACTTTAATCTGATTATTATTATTTATGGACGAATATAAATTGTTAATTGTATCGAAAGTCCAACAACCCTTTTCCATTTGTAAGATGAGAATTCAGTTTCTTACCTTAAGTGTGTAAAAAAACATTTAAATGAATGAATAAGCAGCGTGGGCCATAGTCACACCAAAGGTATTTAAAAAGGTAAGGTGAGTACATGACGATTAATGGACAGAGGTCCACATCCAACAGTCTCTTTTATTCCTCGTGTAATTAATTTATAATTGACAAATTATTTATTTTACCAAGTAACACTACTCACACACAGGTGCAGTTACATCGACAAACCTTTTGTCGAACAGCAGAGTCAGATCGACAACAGCACAGATTTGGAAATGAAGGAATGAAAATGTTTACTGGGTGATGTCATAGAATGGGTGATGTCATAGAATTCTTCAACATGCTGGACCTGCTCAAAATGTAAATTCTCACTCGTTACAACCCCACATCTCTGCTCAATGTCAATGTCTCAATCAGCAGGGTTTGGCTCTAAGTGTGGTGTCCATCCGACGAGTGATGTCAATCAAGTTCCGCACCACCAACATTACTCCCTGTTGGTGACGTCTACATCATCCATATTATTGTGCTGTTCTACTTCGTGCTCATTTCCTTTTCATTCGAGTCGTTGCTTGGGAGCTTCCGCTGAGACGCATGTGTTTGAGTTGTGTTTCAGGTGTTATCTTTCCGGACGTTTTTCCATCTCCGTGGACTCCAGCTTTTGCTCGGTCCTCCATTAGAGTTAGGTTAATTTCAAACTCATATTGTTTTGGTTTTCTCTAGCCATCCAGCCGGTGCTCCATGTTCCTCATTCTACCAATCTCTCGTTTCTTTCAATTGGCATATTCGCTTTTCTGATTTCATTTCGTCGTCTTTCACGTCGGTCCGCTACTGTCAACCTTGCTTTCGTCTTTAGTTGTTCTGTCCTCTTTTGTTTCCTCCTCCCACTGTTCTCTTGTTCCTCATCTCCAGATCATCATAGTTTCCTTCGAATTGGCCGAGCTCCGTTCTATCCCGTTCAATTCGTCGTTCTTTCATTATCTCGGTACTTCAACCTGCTTTCTCCTTCCAGTTGTTTCTTGTCTTTGCGAGTTTTGTTGTCATTCCTTGTTCTTTTTTGTTTCTTAATCCACTGTCTCTCTTGTTCTTCCTTCTCCAATCTCGGTCGTTGGGCGCTTGCAATTGGAGCTGCTCTCCTTCGCTTCATTCGTCTATTTGGTTTCTATCCCACATTCTCTCATGTTCTTCCTTCCAATCTATCACTTCCTTCATTGGTGGATGCCGCTTTCCTGCTTCATTCCTTGTTCGTTTTGTTTCTTTTCCCGAGCTGTCTCTCATGTTCTTCGTTCTCCCAATGGCAATCATTTCTTTCATTTCGTTGATCTCGTTTTCCTGTTCATTCCTTGTTCTTGTTTCTCATCCGACTGTCTCTGCATGTCTTCGCTTCTCCAATCTCATTGATTCCTTCAATTGGCTGATTTCCCTTTACTGCTTATTCCTGTTCTTTTCAACTATTCTCGTGACTCGGCGGCCATCCTTTAGCTTTTTCTTTTCAAATTGCTCACCTCCAATTCATACCTTTTTGTTTTTATTCCACTGTCTCTCGTTGTTTCCTCATTCTGGCAGATCTCGTTGTTCCTTGCAGTGAGCTGTTCCCTTCTTCCTGCTTTATTCCTTGTTCTTTCAGTACTCTTTCTGCAATCTTCATTCTTTAGTCTTGCTTTGGTTCTAGCTGTTCGACTCTGGTAAGTGCTGGTTTCTCAACGTTTCATTCTCTGCTGTCGTTCTTCTCTTCCTCCAACATCTCACTCTGTTTGTAATTCGTCCTTTGGTTTTGGCGTATTTCTGTAACTAGAACTTTCTTTTTCTAATTCCTTTCTCATCTCCGCACACTCCAACCTTGCTGTTGGCTTCCAACTGTTTTGATTTGCTCAGTGGGGTCCTTTAACGTTCATTCTCGTTCTCACGGCCTTCCTCTCTCAATTGGTCCTTCAGCTCGTCTGTGTAATCCCGTCTCTTTGGCTTGATGTTACCTTGGGTAACTCAGAAGCTTTTTTCCATATTCTCTCTCAGCTTTGCATGCTTCCGGGCCGACCATTTACACCCATTCTCTTGGCTCATCTCGCCTCCGGTTCCAATGCTTCCATCCTTCGATTGCGTCCTTTCTTACTGTATTCCCTTTAGTGTTTTCTGGCGATTCCTTTTCCTTCTTGATCTCCTTCAAGGGTTGCTCTTTTAAACTGGCCTGCCTTACCCTTGCTTCAGTAGTTCCAATTCCCCATCTTGTTGCGTTTTGTCGCGTTTCTAGCGCTTTTTCCTTCTTCTCTTCTCCCTCATTTCTTCCTGTAGTTCTTCGCAACTGTTTTGACTTTTCGCAACCATTCTTCCTCCCTTGCGGTCAGATGTTGCCTCTCTTTTTTATTCTTCTGTTGCTAGGTTTTCTCTTTTCCGAATGCCTGTCTCTACCTCCGCTTCAGTAGTTTCAATTCCACATCGTGCCCCGTTTTTTCGTCCGGAGCTTCGTTTTCCATTCTTCCTTCTAAGTTCTCTCTATCTCGGAATACTGGAAGGTTTGCTCGGTCTCTCTATTCTTTCATTCAGTTGGTCGCACTATGCCAAGAACTGACGGGTATAAAAAACTACCAAAGTTCTTTTTTGCCACATGATGTTGACGACTCTGTTGGCTAATGGTTATGTTTTTGCCACCGGTAGATCGTCCAGGTAAATCGTTCGCCAATCGCTGTGTCCACCCCGTACACGTAATTTTTGCTGAAGCTCGTCTGCGGTGCCGTTGTGACTGCGTTCATCACTTTGCACGTCCTCGAATATAGTCCTTCATAACGCTTACTTTTCGCAAGAACGATCCCAATTGTGCCTGAAGCTGCGAATGAGTTCGCGTAGTGCAGTCTGCCGACGCACTGCCATGGGCACACGACATGCCGGAGACAAGTGGTCTAGCGGTGGGCGGGACGCGTTTCCTTCGCGCGTTTGTGGCTCGTGTGCGCTATAGATTAGCCCACTCCCGGGGTCCGTGTCAGCGCCGAGAAGGGCGCGACGTCGGGCCGGCTTTTTGCGACGCATTTCCTTTATAATTTGCAAATTTTTCCTGCGTATGGGGGGGGAGCGTTCAGAGCATAAAAATCACTACTCACATTGTTAACACAATCGGTGTTTCTGCAATTTACGGCAGTTCGTTGAAGCGGAGAGTTGTCATCCTACTTGGACCAGTTTGTTCACCGGGGTAGCAATGGTGATCTGGACCCGTCCCCGTGGCGGGACTGCACCCCGGTCTGCCACACGTCTGTGAGTCTATACGCGTTCGCACAGGCTGGTCCCATTAATGGACCATGTATCCGATTACGTTGGGCTCGAGCACTAATTACGATACCCGAGTAGTTAAGCGGCCACCAGTTGGACGTGCGCTGTCATGACTCTTGAGCCGTGACGAACTAAGTAATCCGCCTTACCAGTGTAGGTACCCTATTACAGACTCTTGTATGACGGAGTTTTCGAATTTGGTTTATATGCCAATCGAAGGATCGTTCCTACCGACGCGACACGCATTAATCCATAAGCGCAACTTCATCAGATTGAAATCCTGGCACGTATTTCATTGGGGACCGATCAGGGATCAACCAACCCACGAAGCATAACATGAACAGTGGGTTTGATTAAGGCCATCAACCCCGTTCTGCTAATAGGAGACTCACGGCTAAACAGGTATTCGAGGGATTACTATCGAAATATGCTTATATCACAGTGGCAAACACGCAAGCATGCAGACAAGACAGGAGTAACTTGGTGGATGCTCCATCGGAGCGAGAGGACCGGGTCCCAGGAGACAGCAGACAAGGTCGAGCATGATAAAACAGCCAGGTTTTACCACTGGGAGGTTATCGAGACGTCCCAGCTGGCGATAACGTGCCGCGCAGCTAAGAAAATGGCGGCGCCACTCCAGCTCTCCGCCCAAGTCACCGTCGGTGCGCGGTTCTCCTCAGGGGCGTCCGCTCTGCCGCCACGTCGATCGATGCGAGTTCGCCGATCTCTCTCCCAGGGTTCAGCAGCACGAACCGCGCTGGCCTGTTCTCGCACTACAGGGGTCCCAGTCGAGGTCGAGTTCCACAGCCGGATCACAACGTGGTGCACGTGAGTGAGCAAAGGCCCGGATTCAGAATGGTTAGCTTCAGTTTGGTTCCAGTCAACGTCTTGTCATTCTAGTAGTGTTTGCTTTCGTCTCAAGTCGGTTGCTTCGTATCAGTCAGATCGTGTTGACTGGTCATCGTCGCGTGCTCGTGTCCAGCAATGGTGCTTGTCATTTATCGATGTTTGCTTCGTCTATTCCATCATCATGGTTGGCTTCGTCAGGTTTCCAGTCAGACTGGTTGCTTCTGGTCGTTCCAGCTCAGGAGTTCTGGTTCGTGGCATTTTCAAGTCAAGATGTGTTGTTCAGCCAGTTCGTTCTATTTCAAGTCAGATGTTGCTTTGAACGTCGAGTTCGTCAGATCAAGACGGTTTGCTATGTTCAGTTCCATCAGAGGGTGCTTCGTCATTCTACAGTCCCAGCAAGTTGCTGTCTTTAGCCTCTCTCGGTTGATCTGGCAGCCAGTTGCAGTTGCGACGTTGTGTGTTCAGGCCATATACGTAGCTCCTAGCGTGGTCTAGCAGTCGGGTGCTCGACTGACAGAGGTGTCTGTCGTCTGTTGCCTCCTGGACATTGTGCTCGTGCGTGAGGTATTCGACGCAAACGGTTGGTGAGCTGGCGACAGTTGAGTTTGCGACGTTGGTGAGGCCTGCAGCTCAGCTTTCACAGCTCCAACAGCTGTCTGTCGGTTGTGGCTCCTGGTGCTCCTGAACGGTGGGTGATGCTCGGGACCGTTAATGCTGGTTCTGCTGGACCTGCTCTTGGCGAACCTGATTCTTGGGGTGACGTCGACTGGTGTTCGAGTCTGTTTGCGAGTGGGTGCACGGCAAGGCTGGGCGCTCTCAAGGGACAAGGCACGCTACACAATTTCAGGACGTTTTTATGTGACGTACGATGACTTCTATTTGGTGAGCGACACTGGTATTCTCTCCCCCCCCGAATGATCTGCTGGGTACCCTTGTCCGTGTTTAATTGTTAAGTAAGACATAGTGATAAGCATCTGCTCTTTTGTCTCTTTTACTTCAGTGCCTGATTAATTCTTTATTTGTTTGCGATCATTTTGATTGATTTGAATTATTTATTTTTACCACAAGGAAATAAATATACCATCAAGAGATGGGGAATCCCCCGCCATTGAAACGAATTGAAATCAGATAGCGTTTTTTTTCCATTTATTACAAAAACATTTTTTTCAAGATGGCCGCCCAGTCGCCATCTTGGATCCGGCACGCCCAATAATAATGGTCTTCCTTTTCAGGTGGTACATGTGTGACCCCAAATTTCAAATCGATATGGCGTACAGTTTATGAGTTATCCGCACTCACAGCTAATATGGAATAGGGCAAAGCAGAGAAGCGAACGTAGAATCTTCTTACATTCGCTTCTTAAATATATCAAATGAAACCGTTTTTTTGCTATGAAAAATATATAGACCTAAACATTACCTTCACAACAACAACTACACCGCCTAGAACAGGATCTCATTACAAAATAAATATACCCTCACATTACCTTCACAACAACAACTACACCGCAGAGAACAGAATCTCATCTGCAAAAAATAAATCATTACCTTAACTTACCTTCACAACAACAACTACACCGCCTAGAACAGGATCTCATCTGCAAAAATAAATATACCTCAACATTTACCTTCACAACAAACAACAACACCGCCCAGACAAGGATCTTCATCTGAAAAATAAATACTAGAAGTGAACGTAGTATTCTCTTACATTCGCTTCTGACTTTACTACAACTTGTTCACAACTGTATACGCAATTTCCGGTTAACTTCGGAATTAGCGATCAAATATCGTAAATCACGATTAAAATTATTTGTGATGATGCGGGAGATATCTTTATTAAAATCAGTGGAGGAAATTACACCATGTCTGATATTATTTGGGTCTTTCATGTCTCCGCGATGCTTTTATCGCCGGCATGCATCATTCCCCATAGACAAAAACCGGAAACAAAAAAAAACCAGAAGGAAAAAAAAAACGGAAGCAAAATGGTCATAGCCAACGACACGGATTCACATATTGCCAGGGTATTGTGTTGTTCTGTTGTTTCCTATTCTCTGATGTGCACGCGGTTAAGTTAATATTCACAAGATAGACAATAAAACCCAATCGTGTTTATACCCGCGCAGCGCGTTTAAAAACACCGGAAGCAAAAGGTCAATGCTACGACACGGATTCCAAAGGGCCAGAGTATTAGTGTTGTTGTTGTTGTTTGTTGTTGTTGTTTCCCTATTGTCTCACGTGCACGCGTTAAGTATGAAGCTCACTGCGTTGCTAATATGAAATAGGGCAAAGCTAGAAAGCGAACGTAGAATTCTTCTTACATTCGCTTCTGACTTTAGATAAAATTTGTTTACACTGTAATTCTTGCCAACTATACGCGTGGTAATGTAAGCGCCACACAGCTGATGATTTTTGAGCAATTTCCGCTAATTTCGTGCCTGGATTCCGGGATCAGCGATCAAATAATGTAAATCAGATCAAAAATATTTTTTGATGATGCGGGAGATATCTTTATGAAAATTAACTTTGGGAAAAAATAATTGAATAAATAAATAAATAAACGATCACTTCTGGGTCAAGAATAAAAGAAATTAAAAGTTCGGAAAGAGTTCAAATCACTCCCGGTAATGTTAAATACAAAATAACACTTCCTGTCATGAAAAAATCACTTTCGAAGTATAAAATTACTTTGGGAAAAAAAAATTGAATAAATAAATAAACACTTCCGGTCATGATCTGGTCGCAATGCCATCATCTCCTCAGTGACAAAAACTGGTAAACAAAAAATAAACCAGAACGTCGTAAAAAAAACGAAAGCAAAAATGGTCATGAGGTCCAAACGCTGTACGAAGTACTGTCTCAATTCACAATGCAGGGTATGTGTTGTTGGTTTGGTTGTTCCTATTCTCTCTCATGTGCACGGGCGTTCTGAAGTCAATATTCACAGAATATAGAAATTAAACCCAATCGTGTTTCAATACACCGCCGCATGGCGTTTAACAACAACCTGAAGGCTAAAAGTGTCATAGTCTAACGAGCACCGGATTCCAAATAGCCAGGGGTATTGTGTTGAAGTTTTGTTGTTGTTGGTTTCTCTCTCCATTGCATGCGATTTATAGTATTGAGAGAGCTGCACTGCGTTCGCTAATATATGGAATACGGGACGAATAGCCTGAAAGCGAACCGTAGAAGATCTTCTTTACATTCACTTTCGACTTTACCTATATACCGTGAGCAACTGATATACTTGCCAACGAGACTGATGATACATGTAGAGCGCCGCACAGCGTGATGATTTTGACCGGCGCCAATGTTCCAGAGTGTGGAGCGCAGGATCGGCTGGGACTGAAAGAAAAGGCGTCCGGCTCTTCTCGGCCGGATCAGCAGAGTCAATAATGTAAATCACTGAGTAAAAATTATTTTTTTTGACTGCACTGCAGGGAGATATCTTGTATTAAATTAACTTTGGGAAAAAATAATAGAATAAATATTTAAATAATTACACATCACTGTCTGTCAAGAATAAAGAAAATTATGTTCGGAAAGAGTTCCAAACACTCCGGCTAATGTTGAAATACAAAAGTACATCTTCCTGTCATCGGAAAAGAGAATCACTTGTTCGGAGAAATAAATTATATTGGAGAAAAAAAATAATTGAATAAATACAATCAAACCTTACCGGTCATGATCTCCCGGCATGCCATCAATTCCCATGACAAAAACCAGAAACAAAAAAAAACAGAAGCAAAAAAAAAAAATCGGAATCAAAAATGGTCATAGCCAACGACACGGAGGTTGCGACAATATGCCAGGTATCTGTGTTTGTTGTTTTGTGTTTGTATTCTCTTTCTGCTCGATGTGCTACTGGGTGCGGGGTGCTTAAGATATTATTCTGCACGATCAGAAAATACAAACCGCAATCGTGTTTATACACCGCACAGCGTTTTAATCAACAACCGGAAGCAAAAGGTCATAGCTAACGACACGGATTCCCAAATAGCAGGGGTATTGTGTGTGTGTTTTGTTGTTGTTTTCCTATTCTCCATGTGTCCATCGCTGTTAAGTATAGAAGCTCACTGCCGTTCGCTATACATATGTATTACGGCCCAGCCATATCGGACGGACCGACAGAGACAGTCCGGACGACGACTCGGAGGACAACAAATCCCCCTTCCGCCTACTACGGCGGGTGGGGTATAAAAGTTTATTTTTATTTATTAATAAAGTTTGTCCTGTTGTTTGTACTTTCCACTTGTGTGGGTGTTTTTGTTTGGGTGGGTCTTGATTGCGTTGTCTTTTTCCTTTCATTGATCAGCATTGTCCGAACCTAGAAGACTGGGAGGTAATTACCAAAGAATTGACCTGTAATAGTCGGCACGCACCAGACGGTTAAACGCACGCGGGCGCCCTATTATTAAGATCTATCAAGATGGATTGGTGCTTTGCCGAGGGCGCGCTCCCGTTCAGGAAACCACTGACCTCTGGTTAAACGGCAAAATTAGACGGTGGACACTGGAACTCGTGTAAAGCTGATTGGCGTTCGTGAAGGTTATAACTTTAAGCATACCCAGCTGACCATCACGAGTATCGTCAGCGGTGCTCAGGTTCCGGCATCTTCCGGGACAAACGGGATTGAATTACCGCTCATAATACACTCGGTACTCGTGGCCGTAACATATAATAGTTATAATTATTATATTATATATATTATATTTATAATATATGGTTTGCATATCAGAAATATCAGTAAAGGTTTTTTTCTGGGAGATTAACACATGCTTGAAATGGCAGACAGCTCAAAATTTCGGCTCGGAGGGAAGGTAGGTTATGAAGGAAGCGAGCCGAGGGTCAGATGTTTGATAAGCATCGGGAAAAAGTTTCTCGTCCCAAGTTTCTGAAATCCTCAATTTTTCATCGATTGATTTGAATTTGAACGGGATTTTCATATACCACTCTGATTCAACCACCAACTATTTGAGGTCAACAATAGCGCCAAAGGGTCGATCATACTTATCTATAATTATCCAGGCATCCTCTGTGTGTGTTGTCTGGTGTGGTGTGACTGTCGGCGGTTTGCTGCACAACCTCTGGGTCGCGATCTTGAGATGAATCTTTGCTCAAGGTATACTTGCCGGGAGCCTGAGGATGTGCCTCTGTTTCATGGTGTGTTTATATGAATCGGTACAAGTGCTTTCCAAGTTAGTGGCCATTTATTTACCAACCAATGGCTAAGACACGTTGTTGCCGTGGGCGATCGGCAATGAGGGGAGGAGGGGAAACAGCACAGCAGTGTCCCTGAGTTACGGGTTACATCCGTACGGCCTTCCGGAGAGTGAATGCCTTCGTGTATTCGATATAATTTCTCGATTTCTTATGCGCATTTTATAGATAAGACCATGGGCCCGACAAGTTTGGTCGTCTTTCATATTAGACGGTGCATAAATTTGGGTAAATCAGAGTGCTGGGGATGCTCTGAACCAGAAGTAAATTATATTTTAGCACGTATTTTTTTTGGAGGTACTAATAATTTCTCGATTAGTTAATGCGGCATTTATAGATAACACACATGGCCAAGTTATGATCGTTTTCATCTTAATTCGGTGCATAAATTCGGGAACATCAAGAGTGCTGGTATCGCTCCGAGGAGAGGGAAGTAAATTTTTTTCTACTCTCTCTCTTCTCTTTTTGATTTTCCTTGCCACGCATCATTGGCCGACAATTAGGTAAAATAAGCGGTTGTGCGCTAATTGACATAATGTTGGTATTAAAACTAAATTGACAGAATAGGAATCGTAGTGAATAATTTATCGAACTTCCGGGTCACGCAACGTACGGGCCACGCGAGAGCGAACGAAAGCGGCCCTGTTGGTGGGTTATTTTTTATTAATTATATTGATTTGAATTATTTATGTATTCATATATCTATCATCTTCTTCTTTTAACGGGCACGTACGTAGGTTACGTTAAAGTTTCTGAACCTAAAATTTTCATGAGACAACCATGGGAGTTTCACTCAGATATCACAGGAATTGGGAAACTCTCAAGGAGGGAAAACGCCGTCCTGTCTCCGCTTTTTCCCCATGATAAAGCGACCCCACCTAGTTCTCGGCCCCACCCGCAAACTGGTCACTTTTCACCATGAAGGGCACC
>JAXMNL010000174.1:29088-39683 GCA_035128595.1 Eptatretus atami | reverse complement strand
CGATTAAACCCCTCATAATACACTCGGTACCCGTGGCCGTAACATATATATATATATATATATATATTATTATATTATATATAAATATGTTTGCATATCTCAGAATCAGTAAAGGTTTTTTCTGGGAGAATTAACACATGCTTGAAATGGCAGACAAGCTCAAAATTTCGGCTCGGGGAGATATGTTATGAAGGAAGCGAGCCGAGGGTCGAGCTGTTTGATAAGCATCGGGAAAAAGTTCTCCTCGTCTCCAAGTTTCTAAATCCTCAATGTTCATCCGGTTGACTTGAAATTTGAACGGGATTTTCATATCACCTTCTGAATCAACCACCAACTTTTTGAGGTCCACATCAGCAAAAGGTCAACATAGGTTAAATTTCTGAAACCCTAAATTTTCATGAAGCCATTAGGGAGTTTCTATAGATCTCACAGAAGAAACTCCAAGGAGAGAAAACCATTGTTTTCCCTTTCCCCATGAGAGCCCCCCTCTCCGCCCCCCAAATGGTCACTTTTCACCATGAAGGCACGCATCTTATGACATCACCATTCTATGACATCACCAGTAACATTTTCATTCATTCATTTCCACATCTGTGCTGTTGTCGATCTGACTCTGCTGTTCGACATAAGGTTTGTCGATGTAACTGCACTGTGTGCGAGTAGTTACTTGGTAAAATAAATAATTTGTCAATTAAAATTAATTACACGAGGAATCAAAAGAGATCGGGATGGACTCTGCTTATCGTCATGGTACCCTACCTTATTTAAATACCTTTGGTGTGACCATCCCACCTGCTTATTCATTCATTTAAATGTTTTTTAACCTGTTGAACTTAAGGTAAGAACTGAATTCTCATCTTACAAATGGAAAAGGGTGTGGACTTTAGATAAATTAATAATTTATATTCGTCCATATAAACTATAATCAGATTAAAGTACCAATTTACATTGACTCGGAAAGTATCAAATAAAGGTTGAAACGATTGGGAAAAACAAACATTTTAATGGTTAACACCTGTACACCTGATCATAAGACGTACAAGAATAAACCCTTACAAGTGATGTGAAGAACTTCAAGCAAGAGGAACAACAAACACAGTAATGGGAATTAAAGATATCCCAAAGTTTGAGAACAAAATAGAATTCCAGTTCATGTTTAACTTTTAATAAATAAAATAATCGTGTGGGTGTGTTTGAGTGTGTTTATGTTGTGTGTTGTGTGTGTGTGTGTGTGTGTGTGTGTGTGTGTGTGTGTGTGTGTGTGTGTGTGTGTGTTGTAACCACCTCCATTTTGGTAAAGGGCATGTTTGTTTGAGCAAGTTGTGAAGTTTCTTTGTTTTCAGAGTTTCGTTCAGAGGGTTCTTTTCAGGATCGTCATTTAACCCAAGACAGTCTCAACTGCAGTAAGTTTGTAGTAATTATATTCCAGGGATGTTTGAAGGTCTCAGTGAGTGTTCTGTTCATCATCCAGTTGCTGCAAAATCCCTGCCACAATGTCGACACTCCTCAACTTCCAGGTAATTTTGACTTCATTTTCCAGATCAGGTATTTCGTATTTCCCTGATAACACGTCGCTGCGTCCTTTGTATCTTCGTGTGTATTTTTTTGATGACGAGACAAATTTGATGAATCAGAAATGTCTTGTTACAAAAGAACACTTGTGAGGGTTTTTCCCGGAATGTACTCGTTGATGTGATGTAAGTTGATGAATCAGCAAATGCTTGAGACAACACAAACACTTGTAGGGTTTATCCGTGTGTATGTTTTCGATGACGATGTAAGTTGTATGAATTAGTAATGCCTTTGGCAAAAAGAACACTTGTAGGGTTTATCCCGGAATGTACTCGTTCATGTTGATGTAAATTGTGATTGAGTAAATGCTTGTTACAACAGAACACTTGTAGGGTTTATCCCCGGAATTGTATCTCGTTCATGTTGATGTAAGATGATGATTATGAGTAAATGCCTTGTTAACAGAACACTTGCGGTTTTTCCCGGTGTGTATGTTTCGATGCAATGCAAAGTTGATGAATTAGTAAATGCCTTGGGGCAAACAGAACACCTTGATGTAGGGTTTATCCCCGGAATGTACTCGTTCATGTTGATGTAAATTTGAATGATTGAGTAAATGCCTTGCTAGCAACAGAAATTGGTAGGGTTTATACCGGAATGGTACTCGTCATTTGATGTCAAAATTAGTTGATTTGAGTAGCCTTGTTAACACAAGAACCTTGTGGGCTTTCTCCCGGAATGTACTCGTTCATTGGGTCGATGGTTTAGAAGATTTCGGGACGATCATGAGCAATGCTTTGGGAGACAACACACACTTGTAGAGGTCTTGATCCCCGCCGTGTGTGTATGCTATCGATGACGATGATGTAAAGCGATGAATTATAGTAAATTGCCTTGGCAAAAGAGAACACTTGTAGGTTTTCCCCCGAATTGATCTTCGTTCATGTTGATGTAAGTTTGATGATATTGAAGTAAATAGCTTGTTACACACAGAACACTTGTAGGTTTATCCCCGCAACTGTATCCGTTTCATTTGATGTAATTATTTGATGAACTTTAGTAAATGCCTTGTTATACAAACAGAACACTTTGTAGGGTTTAAATCCCCGGATTGTACTGTTCATGTTGATGTAAGAGTTGAGTAGACTTGAGTCAAATGCCTTATTACAAACAGAACTGACACTTGTTAGGGTTTATCCCGTCGAATAGTTACTCGTTTATGTTGATGATTAAGTTGAATGATAGCAGTAAATGCTTATGTTACAACGAACACTTGTAGCGGTTTATCCCGTGATGTCATTGATTTCAGCATGACATATGTAAATCTATTATGAATCGAAGCAAAGTGCTCTTGTGCAACACACAACCGAGGTTTGAGTATCCCGCCGTGGAATGTTTCATCTAGTTTGAGAAGTATGCCTATGGCAAATCCTAGGTTATCGCTGTCTTGCATCGGAGTTAAAGTTGATGAATCAGCAAACTCCCTTCGACACCACGCGAATTATTTGGAATTATGATTTTTTTCCGGGAATGTATAGACTACTAGCGATTAAATTTGATGACGTATAGGAATTTAGTATACACACGAGTAGTGCACACAACTTGTCGGTTTCTTCGTTTTCCTTGGATCTGTCTTGATCGCTTCATTTACACAACCTTTGCGGTTGTTTGGCAAGAGAACATGCTCGATTTGTGAATTGTCCCGACAACAGGCATTTGACTGATCGAGAGAATGATCTTCCTGTGTCGAACTAGCAGACGTTGGTAAGACAGAACATGATTTCATTCTATTCTGAAGACAATGAAACGCAAACTAACCGGAAAGCATCATGAAATCATCCATTCGACTCCCTCCCCGCCCCTCCCCACCCCCCACAGCCTGGTAGACCTCTTGGACCTCGATATAGTCTAATCTACTAATTCCAGCAATCCTGCTGTGTCTGTGTGATCTGGTGGTCTGTGACCGGCTGTTCTCAGGACAACACCACTGGTAATCTAATTTGAAACTGTGCCAGGCTATCATGCTGGGGACCTGAGTATGTGCCTTTCAAGGTTTGAATAATTATATCGGACAAGTGGTTTCCCAAGTTACACGGCCATTTATTTAAGACCAATGACAGGACACGTGCCTGTTGGCGTGGCCGTTTGGGACAAGGGATCCTCAGCCGCGTTCCCTTACGGGTTACACAACGTAACGGACTCCCGGATTATGATGACTTCTGATATTCTATAATTTCCTCACTAATCTTATGCGCATTCTTAGATAAACAAATGCCCAATTCCATGTCGTTCGGGTTACGAGAGAGAAGGGAATGGTCTCGTGTGGTTGTTTGGTTGTTTTTTTTGCACGTACGGCCACGCACGTTCGGCGGCCCGCGGAAGCGACAGGAACGGCCTTTGGTTGTTTGTTTTTCTGGCATGCGGTGAAAGTTTTTATAATTATTTTTATTTTCTGGCAACGTACCGGGCCACGGCAATGTTCAGGCACTTCACGTACGGGCCGCGAAGGCGCGAAGGAATGCCTGTGTGGTATGTTTTGAGTTTTTGTCTTTTTTTTATGCACCGTACGCCACGCACTGTACGGGGCCCGCGAGAGCGACAGGACGGCCCTGTGTGGTTGTTGTTCTCTGGCATGCAGTCTTGAAGTTTTTAATTCATATTTTGCACCGTACGCCACGCATGATACGGCCACTCTACGTCGGGCACGCTCGAGAAGCGGAAGGAATGCCTTGTGTTGTTTGAGTTTTGTTTTTTTTGCACGTACGGCCACCGCACGTTCGGGCCCGCAGACGGCGAAGTGAACGGCCTGTGTGGGTGTTGTTTCTGGCATGCAGTTTGAAGTTTTAATTTTTTTATGCAACGTACGGCCACGCATGTACGGCCACTTTACGTACCGGGGCCACGCGAGAGCGGAAGAACCTGGCCTGTGCTGTTGTGTTCTAGGAACGCGGTTGAAAAACGAAGTTTTTTTTAGTTTTTATTTGCATGTACGGCCATGAGCAACTAGTACTTTTTAATGTTCGTAAGAAACTTGGTGTGAATGTTAGTTGTCACTTATTCAATGGAAATTATGTGTTCATTTATGAAGAAAGAAGGCCAAACACATATTTTGGGGGGACTGTCCGATGCAAATTCTCCAAATTAGCATACATGGGTTTGAGGGTGACAAAAAAATTTTCGCACATTAAACTTGTTGATAATTAACTTTGAACAAATTAATGTTTTTTCTGTATCGCACAAATGTAACGCTAATAACTTCTTCATGGAAATGTACTCAAAATACAAACAGGTTATTACATTTATGTACTGAAACATGTATCTTTATTTTAATAATTACAAATTTGCATTTTAGAATTGACCTTGTTCCCTTGACTGTACTTGAAGGATTACCAGGTCTGATAAGTAAAAACAACCCTTGTTGCACAAACAGCATGACGGGTCTTCCAAATAATACTTTAATTTCATTCAGGTTCAATTGAATCACTTGTATTTTTATTGGCTTTATTAAGGGATACCTGCATTTATAAATAATTATATCCTTGGTGCCATGACACTTCTGGCTGCCGAAACAAAGCAGTCGAGCTTTAACTGGAATGTGTGTGACAATAATGACCCCCAAACTCCCATCAACCTTCAGTCACTTAAATATTCTTATCCCTGCAAAATTAAGCTGACCTATTCACTAAAGATCTATATTCCTTACTGGAGTAATTCATTTCCCCTTGAACCCCAAAACATGCTAGCTTGGCCGTCAGCATGTGGAGGACATGAACAGACATCTGTCTTCACTGATACAAAATAAGCAATTCACAAACTTTCCCATCTTGGACTGCAGGATCAGAGAACACTTATTGAAGTGCCTTTTGAATTCTCGCATACTTCAACTATCGTTCGTTGTTTTGCATTCTGTTTTGTATTCCATAAAATGACTCATATACAGAGGGGAATTAAAATTATCTTCGACGAGGAGGGCAACCCACCGCAAGGACCACGACCTCATTTTTCTAAATGCTGTTTAACAGACTTCCACTACGATCATGGGTCTTCATGAAGGTTGTGGTCAAAGTATTACACTTTTATAATACACTTCGGTGAATGCCCCGGCGCTTGCCCGGGAAAACAAAGGAATAAGAACAAGGGGGTAATAGTGTGCTTAATATATATTAATTATAATATATTATTATATATATATTATATATATATATATAATATATATATCACAATTTATTTTGCGACACATTTACATTTCTTTTGTGTTTTCTCGCGTTCGTCATCCGTAGCTCAGAGGCTGTCCACGGAGCGTGTCATCGTTTATCAGGCAAAGCAATTCTTTTGGCGATTAAGCCCAGTCAACTCTGCCTCTGATCTGATGTCAGTTAGGACATTTCATCCAGGAAACTGCTGAAAGAGATTTCTGTTCGGCATCCTGCGAGTATCGTGGTTGCCCTCTCCCCATGATGTGGTAGCTGTGGTACTGCAGCTGTGCTGCGGTTTTCGTTTCCATCCATGTACCAGTTAGCAGTCCTTGGCCACCAGATGGCATGCTGTAGCATCTGTTCCTATGCGGAACACAATGGCGGAAACTGCGAGTGCTATCATAAGATGCATGCTGCTCACTTGACTGCCCCCATCGCGAAGTCTGACGGGATATGTCTCTGGGGTTATTTTGGCTCATTGTCTATTAGGCATGACGATTTGGTGACAGACTGGGAGTTACTGTTAGCACGTGTGTGCTCTCCTTGCGCGTCGCTTCTTCTCTCTTGATGCATGATCTTGCGCTCTTTCAGAGTTGTCTCTTCTGCAAACGTACATCCTTGCAGTCTTGAGCTCACGGACAGATGTTTATTTCGTTAGAAACCACTTTGTGAGCATTCTTCAAGGTGCTGTGGTTTGACGGCCGCTGTGGTTCCTTGGCAGCCAGCCTTGGCGTGTTAATGTCCAGGAGTAGACCTGTGGACTTTGATGGCCTTTCAGCGGCGAGGGCTAGCCAATTGCGGGACACTTGACCTTAGATCCCGGAGGCTCGGTTCCAGCCCTGGCTTCGTTCCTTTGCCACCGAAGCTTTTTCATCCAAAAGCTGCCATCTTACGTGCGAATGTTGTTAAGGAAGTGCTTGCTGAGGGGCCTTCGCCTGAGAGAAGTCATTCAGCAAGGAGAGGAAGGGCAGGAGAGGGCGTCAGGGACGGACCTTGCCATCGCCGCAGCACACACCCTTTGGTCTTCCTTAGACTTGCTACGCGGCAGTGGGGCAGCTTGGCATTCGGCGATGTCTGCTGAGTTGTTCTGCGTCGCCGGTCCGTTACGTGACTGCCACCCTGTTGGATTGTTGTGCTCTTTGTGCCCGGGCCACGTGTCGTGTTCTTGCAGCGCGGTTGAAGCCATGCCTCACAGTCTTGCACACACTCTTCCTACAGTCTTCATTTTGCTCGCCACTTTGTTTGCAGCGGTGCTTGACCTGTTCATGAGCTGGCATTCTTTGCTCCTTTCAGTCTCCTGTTGTTCATTGGTCTGTGTTTTTCGCTTAGCCTGCAGCTGCCTTGGGACTGTGGCGGAAAATTTTCTATTAATGTATATTTAAATTGTTAACAAATGGGGTCTCAGAATGTAACTTTTATCTGCAAGTTGAATTGGGCTCGTCCTTTCTGGCCAAAAGGACTTCTGCCCTTAAATGATAAGAAATGTGTTGTTCTGGGCGAGTTGAACCGAGTGATAAATGTACGGTGGCTTTCGTCTAACGGACACGTCTTCCGTCTGGTGAACTCCCCCCAACCTCTCTCTCATAAAGTATAAAACTGCTTTGAAATGTAATATGGGAGTGAAGCACGTGAGGATGATATGGCATTCGTGGCTTGTTCTCCTTGGACTGGACCACAGTACCATTAGCTAAAACTGTCTGATGTATGTAGCAAGATCTCTCTCTTCTAATCCCCGTTTGTCCTCGGAAGAGCCGGACCTGGGGCCACCGCTCACGATTAACTTCGTGATTCGGTGGATTGCTTATGAACCACGAACGCCAATCAGTTAACCACGAGTTCCAGTGTCTACCGTCTAATTTTGCCGTTTAACCAGAGGTCACGTGGTTTCTTGAACGGGGAGCGCGCCCTCGGCAAAGCACCAATCCTATCTTGATTAGATCTTAATTCGGGCGGCCGAGCGTTTAACCGCTGGTGCGTGCCGACTATTACAGGTCAATTTGTTTGGTAATTACTTACCTCCCAGTCTATCTAGGTCGGACAATGCTGATCAATGGAAGGAAAGGACAGCCATGGACAAGTTGAAAGTCAAAACAAGGAATTTATTATAAATAAAAAATAACTTTTATCCCGCCGTGTGGCGGAAGGGGGATATTGTTGTCACCCGAGTTCGTCGCTAACCGGCTGTCCGTCGTCCGTCCGCACCTCGGCTGGGCGTCAACCAATTTATAACGCGAACGCAGTGAGCTTTGCATACTTAAGGCAGTGCAATGAGAGAAGAGAATACAGACAACAACAACAACAACACAAATACCCCTGGCTATTTGGAATCCGTGTCGTCTGACTATAGACTTTTTGCCACTTCCGGTGTTGCTTTAAACCCTGTGCGGTGTATAAACACGAATGGGTTTATTTCTATCATGTGAACTATTACTTAACGCGTGCACATGAGAGAATAGGAACAACAACAAAACAACACAATACTGGCAATGTGAATCCGTGTCGTGGCTATGACCATTTTGCTTCGTTTTTTTTTTTGCTTCTCGTTTTTTTTTGTTTCAGATTTTTGTCATGGGAATTGATGCATGCCGAGATGACGAGTTAATTATTCAATATCTTCCATTTTCGAAGGATCGACGGAAGTGGTTTATTTTATTTTTCAATTTTTTTTTTCCCAAAGTAATTTTATACTTCCAAAGTGATTTTTTTCATGACAAGGAAGTTTATTTTGTATTTAAATTACGGAGTGATTTGAACTCTTTCCGGAACTTTTAAATTTCTTTTTATTCTTGACCCAAAGTGATCGTTATTTATTTATTCTATTCAATTATTTTTACCCAAAGTTAATTTTCATAAAGATATCTTCCCGCATCATCAAAAATATTTTTGTCGTGATTTACATTATTGATCGCTGATCACACGAAGTCCAGGCCAAAGTTTAGCGGAAATTGCGTCAAAAATCATCAGCTGTGTGGCGCTACATGTACCACGGTATAGTTGGCAATATACAGTGTAGAACAAAGTTTATAGAAGTCAGAAGCGAATGTTAGAAGATTCTACCGTATCGTCTTCCTAGCTTTGCCCTATTCACATATTAGCAACGCATGAGCTTCATACTTAACGCGTGACGTGAACAATAGGAAACACAACCAAACAACAACAACACACACATTACTCTGGCTTTTGGAATCCGTGTCGTGTAGCTATTGACCTTTTCTTGTTCCGGTTTGTTTTTAAACGCGTGCGCGGTGTATAAACCCGATTGGGTTTTATTGTCTATCTTGGTGAATATCTAACTGTAACCGCGTGCACATCAGAGAATAGGAAACAACAGAACAAACACAAATACCCTGGCAATGTGAATCCGTGCGTTGGCTATACCATTTTGCTTTCCGTTTTTTTGTTCCTTCTGGTTTTTTTTTTGTTCCGTTTTTGTATGGGAATGATGCATGCCGGACGATAAAGGCATCGCGGAGACATGAAAGACCCAAATAATATCAGAATGGGTATATTCCTACCACTGAATTTAATAAAGATATCTCCGCATCATAAAATAATTTTTAAATCGTATTTACGTATATTTGATCGCTAAATTCCGAAAAGTACCGGAAATTGCGTATACAGTTGTGAACTAAGTTTGTAGGTAAACGGCAGAGCGAATGTAAGAAGAATATCTACGTTCACTTCTAGATTATTTTTCAGATGAGATCCTGTTCTGGCGGTGTAGTTGTTTGTTGTAGAAGAATGTTTGAGTAATATTTATTTTTGCAGATGAATCCGTGTTCTAGCGGTGTAGTTGTTGTTGGAAGGTAAATGTTAAGGTAATAATTTATTTTTGCAGATGAGAATCCTGTTCTCCTGCGGTTGTAGTTGTTTGTTTGTGAAGGTAATGTGAGGTAATATTTATTTTTGTAGATGAGATCCTGTTCTAGGCGTGTAGTTGTCTGTTGTTTGAAGGTAATGTTTAAGTTATTAATTAATTTTTTCATAGCAAAAAGACCGGTTTCATTTGATATATTTAAGAAGCGAATGTAAGAAGATTCTAGTTCGCTTCTCCGCTTTGCCCTAGTCCATATTAGCTGTGAGTGCGATAACTCATAAACTGTCGCCATATCGATTTGAAATTTGGGTCACACATGCACACCTGAAAAGAAGACCTATTGATTTGGCGTGCCGGATCCAGATGGCGACTGGGGCGGCCATCTTGAAAAAATGTTTTTGCCATATGATTTGAAATTTGGGTCACACAGTACACTGAAAAGGAAGAACCCTATTATTTTGGCGTGGCGGATCCAGATGGCCGACTGGGGCGGCCATCTTGAAAAAAATGTTTTTTGTAATAAATGGAAAAAACGCTTATCTGATTTCAATTTTTCAATGGCGGGGGATTCCCCATCCTCTGATGGTATATTTATTTCCTTGTGGTAAAAATAAATAACAAATAAATCAATCAAATGACGCAAACAATAAAGAATTAATCAGGCACTGAAAGTAAAAGAACAAAGAGCAGATGCTTATCACTATGTCTTACTTAACAATTAAACACGGACAAGGGTACCCAGCAGATAATTCGGGGGGGGGGGGGGGGGGAGAGAAATCAGTGTCGCTCACCAAATAGAAGTCGTCGTACGTCAAATAAAACGTCCTGAAATGTGTGAGCGTGCCTTGTCCCTTGGCAGCGCCCAGCCTTGCCGTGCACCCACTCACAAACAGACTCGAACACCAGTCGACGTCACCCCCAAGAATCAGGTACGCCAAGAGCAGGTCTCGAGCACAACCAGCATTAATGGTCCGAGCGTCACCCACCGTCAGGAGCCACCAGGAGCCACAACCGACAGACAGCTGTTGGGAGCTGTGAGAAGCTGAGGCTGTAAGGCCGTCACCAACTGT
>JAXMNL010000174.1:0-16068 GCA_035128595.1 Eptatretus atami | reverse complement strand
GACTTGACCCTCTTTCATCAGGACAGAAGTGGTAAGTTTGCTGGACATAAATAAATAATGGCAGTTGCTCTGGAACTGCTTATGAATAAAAACAAGTGAAATCCTTCAATACAGCGGGGTGGTGAAGCAATGAGTAATAATGTAAAATATGCATTTATGCTTTTTGTTGAAAAACATTAAAAGGGTAACCTTAAATATTTGAATGTAAAATTTGTTATTATTGTATAAGCCCTTTATATTATACAGAAGGAATTTAATCGTCGATACAGCGTGGCGGAGGCCGCAAAAGAATGGTAGCATAGAAGAACTTAGTTTCAGCATTCGGATCGGCGAAAGGATGGTGGGCGGAATAACGTCTTTCGGCGCGAATGCGATGGGTGGGCGGAAATGACGTCTTTCGTTCGTTCGTACATGAGAGGGGCGCGTTTTTGGTTTTTCCGTCAAGCAATAATTAATGTTTTTCAATATATAACAATTAGTTTCACAAATTTCCATTGAAATACTCGGGTATTTCGTCAATTCTCGCTATTTCGTCTAGGTTACGCACTGCATCTACGGCGGCCGTCATTGGCTGTCTTGAGGCACGTGGGGGGGGGGGACAGGGACGGAGACGTGGTAGACACCGGGGACATTTCAAACTCGGTGAATTGTATACAGCGACGCGCTGTTAATAGAAAAGAAGCGAGAATGCTAACTTTCATAGTTATTATACAGATGATGGAACATTTTTCTTGACAAGAAGAGATTTTTGGAGGATGGTGAAAAGAATTGTTGATTGCAAATTGGAACCCTGATAAATACTGCTGCCCTTTCAAAATGGAAATAGCAAATGAGATTAATGTTTTTGAGTGTACATACAACTGAGATTTCTATATATTTTAGCATGTCATTTAGGTGTGGGGGAAAAAAAGGAAAGGAAAGGGTAAAATTTTTATATCACATGTAATGTACGTTAGATGCTTAACTTTGATTTTGTTTGTGTTCCGAGTGTTGAGAGCAGTTACATAATGCAGTATACAATTTCGTCTATTGAAGCTTTGGAACAACTTCCACCGAAAGATTGGATGATGGGGAGAACACAGATTTGGATGATTGGGCATTCAACACGTGATCATGACACTACCCCCTTCCTAAGGAGATAAGATGAGCATGTTAAAGAAAGAAAAAGAAAGAGAGACAAAAGAAAAACCCACTGAAGAGAAGGTTGGACAAGTCAAACCCCGGCAAGGCAAAGACTTAACGTCACCATTGCATGGTGCCTGCCTGGGGGAACGTCCCCGACCACACCCGCAAATTGCTGCTCTGCAGATACATCGTGAACTTGCTTTGGTCGCACAACGAAGGCCGTGAAGGTCCATTCGGCGAGTCTTCTGCAACGTGTGTTCAATGGTGCGAATGGGGCTCGTGCAGCCATCGCAGCTTCCTCCAACGTGCATAGCTCGCCTTGGTGAATCAAACCTGATTGCACAAACTGATGCTACTAGGCCCCAAACTCTCCTGGGACTGGGATCTCTGGGTCACATCTCGAGTCCTTTTCATCTCCTTCAACCCAGTGTCATCTGCAACCCAATGTCGGGCCTAAGTTCGTACTGCCAAGATCTACCTTCTCTGCATCTCAAGGAGCGCCTAGACTGTTTCCCGTTGGGTGCTGCTCCATCTTCACCCTGACCTGCTTATCTTCTGGCCTCAGGTAGTACGTCTTTTCTATTCGTCACACCTGCTGATGAATAGGTCATTAATTAAATGGAAACACACTCACTAACCTGGCTGGGACACTATTGAAATGGTCGTCGTCCAACATTGTTCTCCTCTGAGCGCTCGCTGCCATTATTGATTGAACTTGTGGAAACTTTTAAAAAAGAAAAACCTTCAAAAATATTCCTCTCTGAAGTGGCTGAACAGATTGAGGTGAAACTTTACCTTACTTGTATGAACCGCCTATCCAAAGGAACAAAAGGTTCACAATCATATGATGTACATGGTCACATGGTTTGGCAGCCATATTGGATTTCACGAAAACCGACAACAATTTCCAAGAACGAGGAAAAATCGAAGTGAAACTTCACACAAATGTTCCCCAAGCCGTAGGTGTACAAGTTTGTTCAGGAATGATTGATAGGTCACATGGCTTGACAGCCATATTGATTGAAGAAAATGTTTTCTCTGGAACCGCTTAATCTAACGTCGCCACATTGAATAACCTGACACGATGTATCTGGGGAGAAACTGAAATTTTCACATTTATGATCGAGTCATAATAGTCAGGCAGCAAATGTATTCACCTGCGTTTTTTTTGCCAACTCTGGTTCTCATTTTTTTAGGTTTGTCCACTTGTCAAGGAACAAAATTCAACTTGACAAGTTCTCAGACACATTTTTGATACAGTATTGACCTATCCAAAGTATCGATACAAAGTACGCGAAATGGGCAAAAACTGCAATATGTGAACCGAGATTTTATGAGATCGTAATAAAAAATAACTCAAACTAAATGTTTTTAAGAAAGTATTAATCATTAAAATAACTTTTTCTGATGTTCATTAATACATGCAAAAGACAACACTAATTCACATTTTGATATATTAAAACCCCATTGTTCTTACAATATAACATCACCTAAATGCGAAATTGAGCTGCACATCACTTATCTCAAGACTTCTTTTTAACATAAGTAGATTAAACTGCACAATCTTTTCTGACAATGTACCTTTTTGGCTTGTATTTAGCCATAATTACACGAGATCATGTACAGTTATCAACCGTAGTTCTCAAATGCAAAGATGTAATGAAAGTACTTAACTGGAATATCAGTCTGTGTCATCTATATCTACAGTTTGTCCAGTACAATGTTCTCACATATCTCTCCACATCCACACAGGTCTGTGCATACCAATGGTTCTTCTTGCATCACATGATTGCTGTTACAACCAGTTTTGCATTTACATTTCCTTCGCTCAACAAGGCCTCTGGGCTGGTGCATTTACACAGAAGACTGGATTGAGGTGACCTCGACTGACTCCCAGCAGTAGTCCATAGGTGAGGGTATTTGGGACAAGGTGCTTAGATAAACTTCCCACAAAGACCATATCGAAAGCTCTGGAAGTGTGTGGCACTAACGTTCCTCGAGTTGGGGGTAGCTGCTGGCCCTCTTATACATTTTTGTGCAAATAATGCCACCTAAGTTCTCCAACGATATTCTCACTGATGTCTGAGGTTTTTGATAGTAAACACAGATATCGCTCCATTTGATCAAAATACATGTTGGTATCTCTTGTGTCAACCAAATGCAGTAAATGCTTTCAGAATTTCATCATCAGCTTGCATGAATGCTTTGAAGTGACTTAATAACCTTTGCCAGCAAATGATCCAGTGTTGTCTGTTCCTTGAAAGCATACCATTCCAATGAGTGCTTCTGTCCTCTTGGGTCCAAGTCTTTGATAGCAATCTTGATGGATATTCTTCACTCTTTTCTGAGAAGTATAGTTGACTTTGGAAGCAATGGAAAGTGACCTAAAAGGAGAACAAAAACATCTGTGTCAACTGAGAAGACATCCAGGGTGGATTGGGGTTCTTGTCCATGACGTCAAATGCATTCAGAAGACAAGCTGGTCACCCTCCTCAAGGTTGTGCTGACCCATTGCCATCTCGGGCATACTAACAATGTCAGACAAAGAGTGATTAGCTTTCATTGTTGTATGGTGCATAACTATCACTCTCTCTTGCTTATTTTGTAGTTGACTGATGATTTTATCTGACAGATACTCTGTCAACTCTGCCTTAGTTTCACATGAGAGAGAAAGGTCTTCAGGTTCCTTATTTCGGTGTTATCATTAACATGATAGTGAACTGGTGTGTTTTTAACCGTTCGCTTCTGACGAGTTGTTTCCTTGAAGAATAGTAAGGACTGACAAAAACAATCTGACTCCTCATATGAATCACTCATGCAAGCCACTAATGTCAACAAACCTCTTTGCAAAGTGCAAGGCATTGACATTTGAGGAGTTTTTGGCACCATGTTCACAATACACATTGCGTCAATTATCAGGACTGAGGATGCATCCCTCTCTGGTTCTGAGATGGCCAGGTCGTCTGGCAATGGCAATGGTACAGTTCAATAACTGCAGATACCAGTTGGATTTGTCTGAGAGCTATATCATTGATCCATCTGGATGAAAGTTGGAAGGTGGAGCTGCACTGAATTCAACTCTGTAATAGCATCTCTTAACAGAAAAGTCAGTTCTCGTCTTGCACACAACAAGTAATCGAGACAAGCAGTGACCTCTCCTGTTAATGATACCAATCTGCCTTGTGACTTAGTTTGTACTGTAGCCTCCTACATCCTTGAAGTACGACCAGTTGTTCTTCTTTTGAGCATCCCTAGAAATTGACTGATTGTTTCACCATCCGAGTGAGACAAGTTTTCCAATGCCTCTCGCCCCATTTGCAAGGTTTTCAATGTTTTTTGCACACACTGTCAGGTGTAACAGCAAATGTAACAAGATTGAACATGTCACGTTCAGAAAGGGATTGCCCTGTCTGGTAAGTCCTTGGAAACATTTGCTGCAGATGAAATGATACCTAGTACCTTTTGCTCCAACAAGTTCATGGTGAAGAGAACTTGGCTGCCGCGTTTCGATTCCAGCATAGTCCTTTGAATTCCTGTACAATTCTGCATATGTGGGGGCTATATGAAGACTCTCCCATGGCATGCTCTTTGCCTGTGATGCCAATAAACCCTCCTTTGACCTTCATCTTCTGTGCTCCTGTTCACTATCCAGGTCTGGATCAATCGCAGTGAAAGGAACACTGTGTTTTGTAATAGAAAAGTTGCCTTCATCTAAAATTCCATGTCTCAGATCGTGTAGCTTGCAGTTCCAACATGTCGGCAAATAGAGTGGTCCCCATCGTCCATGTTTTGTACTGGTCATGAGCATGAAAATAAGGGCAACAGCTCCTCCACCTTAGCAAATGAAGTGTCCAATTGCACATCCTTGCAGCAGCATAAAACATCAATAGAACCTCAACCTGATTCATGTAGTTTGTTAGGAGTTTGGAGATACCTTTTGCTTGTTCCTTCCACTCATTTAGCCTTTCAAAACTATTACAGGCAGAGAGTGTCTGATGCATTTCAGCCACTTGTGATTTTGAATTCCTCCTAAGTGGAATCAGTCCTCCATCAAATATGCTGCAAAGGCATCAAGTACTTGGCTGATGTGGTGCTCAAGAAATGCTCTTTCGTCTTCTGAGAAGATTACCTGTATGCACATGGTGAAAAGTGCAATCAGTGTAACAATGTGAGCTTCAATGCATCTGTATATATGACGACCATCCAATATTTGGCGTACTGTAGCTGATCCATAGATACCAGCTTCTTCCGTGCCAGGTCAATGCCACTTCCTACTATGTACTTTCCAGGCACTTCAGTGCTGCATAGTTATATGTAGACCTCCAAGCCTGATGCACCAGTTTCTTTATAATCCTTGAGCTTTACTGCACGGTCATACAAATCACCATCAAGGGTTATAATAGGTCTTTGCCCTTCGCCAACGGTAATGCAGTTGAGTTTTTGAGGCATGCTTTAAAATTGTGAGGAGACTGGCCATTCCGTTGACGTTCTCTCTGTACAATGGGCAACAACCAACATTCCAGACTGGTCTTGTCCGTGTATCAACGAATGAAGGTGGACCAGTGGAGATTTATGACATCTCTCTGCAGTGTTCTACATGCACTATTGCTCGTGCTACTATCTTTGGAGGAAATCTGGGGTTCACTTGAAGTAGACCTGCTGCTGTGGAAAACATGTTGTGACACAGAATGTTTCACCTGGGTTGATCTGACGTACTCGTCTGACGAAGACCACAATTCCCTTGATTGAATTCCACTGATTCATTGAGGCTAGATCCAACTTCAGTCCAGAATCTGCATCTTTACGTTTATCCCTATCTGTGCCACCAGAGAGCGACACATAAATAACCAAATATGTCACACTGTGTGTATCAGTGTGGATACCTGTTTCAGGTGTCATAATATGTATGTTACTTGATGAGACACACTCGACTTACTGGCTTATCACAGTTCATATATGGCATATCTAATGTGTTTTTCAGGCTTTGTCTTGAATAGTCCAACTCAAGTTTGAGGTCATTTGTAATGAGAGGAGCACCATCCTCTGATCTCTGGGCAATCAACAAATAGCAACCTGAAACGAACCTGCATCACTTCCCAGGTCAATGTTACAATTAAAACAGTGGTCTGATCCTGCTTTACAAAATGGAGGAATATGTACACCTTGCGTGTTGGTGTTAATGTCATCCACGATGGCTGCTGCCATTCTCGTTGTTTGTCCGCTCAACCTCATCGTAGTAACAGCAACGTTGCAGGTTATTCATGTCTTCCACATCAGATGTGGACTATTAGCTCTGATATGAAGTCAGAGCAAGACCAACTGAAAGTGGGGTTGTCTTCGCTTTTGAAATTGCCATCGGCTTTTGCTTTGTATTTCACTTGTCGCTTCGACTAAATGACGATATAATATGTTGAGCAAGATTTCTCGAGGATTTTTCTATTCAATCTCTCGAGTTTCATTGAGTTCGTATGAGCCGCATTGATCACCATTTCAGAAATTGTTGTAGGCTTCATAGGCGTATTGAAGTCAAGAAATGATTCAGTAAAATGCCAATCATCCATTTCTGTGATTTCCCTGCGAATAATCTGAGATGCCTTGAACACTGTTTCCATCTCATCTCCTCCGACGTTTTCATGCATTTGCGTCATTAACTTTTCCTTGGTCATTGTTGAGAAAAAATTTTCTGGCTTCGTCCACGCTTTGCAAAGTCTATTCCTGGTACTTTTTCCAAGCAAGATATTCTTGATATTTTTCTTGTAAGATGTTGTAGGGTGTGTTGTCACACTTGTTCTTCAAGAAGGAGTTTATATGTGTCCTCTACAGAATTCATGTCAAAGCTAGAAATTCTGATCACTATCATCTGTTAATCATAAACTCTACAATTTGTGTGTATTTCTGTCATGACTCTTACCTGGCCGAGTGATGACAGAGTCGAATGAGGGTTCTCGAATGATACGATTTATTCAGAAGATGGCACTCCGCATGGCGAATGTGGCGCAACGACCCTTCAGTCAGATGCCTCCGAACCACTTGAGATTCTTACTTCAAAACAGTTGTATATATAATCACACAAAAGCAGAACTGGGTGGGGACTAAAAGTGTGTGCTAAGGATAAAGAAATAAGAAATAAATGTGTCAGTGGGCTTCTTTCCCCCCTTCCCTCGGCCCAAGGGAAGTTTGAATCGGTCAATCCTCAGATTTGCAACCAACATGTTATCTTGAAAACTAATAACTTTCTAACTCCTAACCCGACAATGTTGATGCAAAGGCGAAACCCTTGTGATATGACTAAGAACAGGAATGTGTGGGATGTCAGCATGCAATGAAGAAACAGTGAACAGTGATCAAGGGCATGCTGTTGTTCAGCTGCAGATAAAACAGGAGAGTGATAAAGGCTTTCCAAAGAAATAGTTAAGGCAACATGAAACATTTAAAGCAACATTTTTAAGGCAAGGTCGAATCCCGACAGCTAATTAATATGTAACTACTGACTATTGATTAGATATCCAACTATGGCTCAAATGTGACCACCTCGCATATCATCATTCCCACAATTTCTATATCAACACCTGCCTTGATAAAATATTGACAGCTGTCAGTAGGAGATGTGGATGAGCCATAGCTTGTGTTCATTTCTCAAGCAATTCAGTATATTTCATATTTTGAGCAAAAGCATCTTTTTCATTGTAAGATAAGCAAGTCTACGCAACTTCCTCACTTTTAGTGGACTCCTTGATTGCCAAAATTTTTTTCCCCATGTCACTGGAGGAAGCACGATGCACTGCACTATTTTCATTACTTGGCAAAATATGCAAAGCTCCTGATCAAATGTTTTTCTCGTTTTAGATGAAGAAGGCTCAATGCTTGTTCTCCCGCGTTACTTACTTTCCGCAGCTGATGCTATGTCATCCTCGTATTTCTTTTGAGCTCGTACCAGATTACCTTTATGGCACAGAGACTGGTAACACTTTCTAATGGTAGATGTGTTTGGTGTCATCAGAAAATATCAGATCTCTCACTCGGTTTAGAATATCAAAATTCTGTCCGATTTTAGTCAGTTTTAACAAAAGGAATTGTATGGTCTCTAAGGACTTTGACTTGCAACTAAATAGGACCACCCGCCGACTCTTTGCAAATGATGCATTCATCCATTTTTTCAAGTTGATATGATCAAGCTGTCAACAAGATGTACCTACAGCTCACCAGTTGTCTTGAATCTGGAAAGAGAGATAAGATTTCGGTAGTATTATGATACATACAATTTAAATAGTTTATACATTTTTTAGCTTTTAAATAATGAAATGGACACAGTGGCATTAAATTTGGTTTATTAAATAAAAATTTTGTGTAAAAAAAATATATATTCTGGCAGTAAATAGTTTTCAGTGTATCTAACACATGTAGTTTCCATATTATTGCACCCGATATGATGCGAAAGTTTAAAGCATTGCATTTCAAGAAAAAATTACATAGAAACTTGACAACAAGTTGAATTCCATTTATTTTACATCGAAACCTTATGAATATGTAAAGAAACTGGAGTTGGCAAAAAAAACGAAGTAGTGCCATTATATGAACAAATGCGCCTGACTATAATGGGGAATGTATGTTTTATATTTTAACTTCATCGGACGCATGTTCTGGCAGCCAGATTTATTTCATTTTTTATCGGGTTCTTTTTTTATCCGCCCCCGAGGCGGGAGCGGGATATTGTAATCGTCCGGTTTGTTACTTGGCGAAATCTTCGATTTTGTCAAGTATTGTTGTCTGTTCCGTTTGTTGGTTTGTTTGTTTGTTGTTTGCCGGTCGTCTACAGCCCAACGGCTGGATGCCAGTCGTTCTTAATTTTTACACCTGATAGGCAATCCACCTGAGACGGTCCGCGTCCAAACCCCGTCTAAATCGGACTAAACGTCACGACGTGACGTCACACAACGTGAAAACACATTTTTGGACATAACTCGTGACGGAAGCGCTACGACTTATTAAACGCCAAATTATTATTATGACGCCAAATTAAACTTCATTCAAATATCTAAATGATTACTAAATGCATCTTATTACAAATTACGCATAGTTTTCGCAGCGTTATGACGTCAAAGTTTTGCCTCCTTGACGTCATTTTAAAAAAAATATTTAAGCTCGTGTGCAGCCGAAACTGCTTGAAGCAATCGTTCTCAAATTTAAACACGTGATAGCTCTTCTGCTGAAATAGTCTGGGATTCAAAATCACGTCATAATCGCACTTAACGTCACGACGTACGTCAAAAAAGGTGAAACAAGCTTTTGAAGATAACTCAGAACCGGAAGTCGTAGCGACTTCCTGTTGACGCAAAACAAACGTCAATGGAATATCTAATGTTTTAAAAATGCATGTTAGTACAAATTATGCACAGTTTCGCAAGCGTATGACGTCAAAGTTTTAGCAATTGCGTGATTTAAAAAAATTCTATTCGTTCTGCAGATCACAATTCTAACCGATTTGGATGAAATTTTAACAGCTGATAGAAATCCACAGTGCAAAAAGATGTGTGACTTTTGGTGATGTTCAACTTCAGGATCTGGATCCTGCATCACTTTATATTATCGCCCATTTATAACCAATTGGGAATTTTGTGAACTACACATGGCTATTTCTCAAAAGTTTTGCACTTATTATATTGAAACTTATAACTGTCTATTTATGCATGTAATATTAAACACGTGTACAAAGTTTGATCGAAATTGACCCAGTCAAGGTCAGGGTCACCCAAAACATGAAAAAACAGACATATAAAATACATATTTTTGTTTTACAACATATTTCAAACCTGATAACGGGATTGTAAAGCTGGTTGAAAAGCAATGTTCTAGGTATTCAAATATTTTCTACGATCAGAATGAAGGCAACAAGCACCGATGAAAGTTGTTGAATGTCACATGGAGGCTTTAAATGAGTTGTGAAATATTTTCAATCTGCTGCCGTTACCATGACAAGCGCGCCTGATTAATGTTATTGTGACGTCGCGTTCATTTTATAAATATACGAACAAATAAACACCACACATTCCATGAATTTAAGGCTTGGACCACCACACGGAAGGTCAACTAATTCGCCAAGTGTCGTGCTAAGGCCTAGGTCACATTTGCCACGGCGGCCGTGTGGGTCTCAAAATCTACGGCCACGAGCAATTATACGGCGGCCGCAGTATTTCCACGGTCACACAATGTACATCACATATGTTTTTATTTTCGGGGAGCCGCACGGCGTATTAGGCCTTAGTCACATTTGCCAGGGCGGCCGTGGGGTCTCCAAAATCTACGGCCACTAGCAATTATACGGCGGCCGCAGTATTCCACAGTCACACATGTAGCAGTCACATATGTTTTTTATTTTTCGGGAACTGCACGCGTTTTTATAAATTATGAGACCGAAAACGTGGGGTTGCCGTACTGGTCTTTGATTGATGTCGCACGTGACCTTAGGCGTTCCTGCGGCGGCCATAGAATTTCAAGGCAGACGCAAGGTGCCCGCAGAGCGACCGCAAGGCGACCGCAGGGGACCGCAGGGGGCCCAAGCGAAGTGCGGCCAACGGACGTAAGAATGGGTTAATTTATTTTATTTTTTTTACCAGTTTTTTTTTTTCGGCTTGTCGAATTGCTCCGGCGAACGTAGAAATAGAAAAAAGTTAACTCCGCGTTATAATTCCACGGCGACCTACGACCTGTAAAATATAGCCATTACGCGTTAGGCCACCTGAGGCCACCTCAGAAACTCTGCGGCCGCCGCATGTTTCTGTCAATTCAGAGGGGTACGGCCGCCGTTATCCTCGCCGTGGAGCAAATGTGACTTAGGCTTAGTGTCTTAGAAATGTGGAGACCGAAAACGTGGGTTGCCGTACGGTCTTTGATTTGATGTCGCACGGTGACCTTAAGGGAGCCCTGCGGCGGCCATATAATTTTAAGCAGACGCAAGGTGCCCGCAGGCGACCGAGGGGGACGCAGGGGTGCCCTAAGCGAACGTGTGGCCCAGACGGACGGTAACGAATGTGGTTAATTTTATTTGTTTTTACAGTTTTTTTTTTCTGTCTTGTCGAATGCTCCGCGAATAGAAATGAAAAGTTATAACCGCGTTATAATTCCACGGCGACCTACGGCCTGTAAAATATAGCCAAACGGGCGTAGGGCCACCCTGAGGCCACCTTATAACTCTGCGGCCCGCCACAGCGTTTCTGTCAATTCAGTAGGGCGTACGGCGCGTATCCTCGCCATAAGCAAATGTGACTGTCGGCCAAAGCACGATTTTTGCATTTGTTGTTTGTTTGTTGGCTGTCTGTCTGGTTAGCAACTTTACTGGCAAAAGAACGGCTTCAGCAACACTATCAAATATTAATTCCACAGTGGCAGAGACGTTGGACGACCCCATTAACTTTTGGTCCCAATTGATCAAAGGTCTAAGGTCAAGGTCCACAAAAAGATCAAAATCGTTTTTCGCTCATTACTTCGTCAAAAATGATTGATTTTACTTTCAAACTAAAGCTTATAGTATGACCATTATTGCATATTGTCATTATAATCCCTACCCTTCCTTTCGTGAAAAACTGCATATTTGGTGAAGATCGGTAGGAGTCCGAAGTTTTGGGTCATGGTCATCAGTCAAATTACAAATTTTCCAAAAAATAAACATGGTTCAAACTTTAATTTGATCCCCAAAATACTTTATGCCTTAAATGGGGGGATTTGTTGTGCCTGGACACACTTGTTTTTAAATTTGGTTTTTTTTTTTCAATAAGGCCACTGTCTGTGCCTGGATTTGAGCCTGGTGTTTGGCGCAGTGGTTAGGGGCGCGGCTGGGACCCAAAAGGTCTGAGTTAACCCCGTGGGCCACTGAATTAATATACTATATTATATTAGATATATATATATATAATATTATATATTAATATATATATACCAAGTAGTATACCTAGGGGGTGACTCGCCTGTCATCCTTCCGAGTCGGCGAAGATGAGTACAGTGTACTGGGCCCGGGTTATGCCCGTTAGATATAGGTTGTACAATATCCTGTTGTCGTCAGAGGCAACACAGGGTTCGTCAGCAAGGCATCCCGGCGTAAAAACCTGTGCCAAATCACTATGCGATCAATGTGATCCGCTGTGGCGACCCGGGCCTGAACGGAGCAGCCAAAAGAAAAAGAAGAAGAAGTCTGTTGCTGGATCTGTTGAGCGGTAGAGGATGTATCAGCTGAATGTGACTCCTATCCAGGTTGCTTCTGAGATGTCATCGTTGTTTTTGATTGTTTGGTTCCTTCTGATAACTCCAATTAGGCTCGCACTATTTGCGTCTTCCAATTTATTTTAATTCAATATAATTTAATCCATTCTAGTATTCTCTATTGAATAATTTAAAAATTAATAACGTCATGGGTCAGGGTCAGGTCGAGCAAGCGGGAGTTGCTCAAGAGGGACGTCTGGTACCGGTCATCACTGCCAGGCAGTTATAAAGTGGAATTCGAATTATATCGTCTTATGTAATTACGGAACCTCCACTCCACATACCACCACTCAAGTACACTCACACAAAACCAAGCGTTAGCGTCCTGGTGAGCGTCTCAATCTTGATGCTGCTTCTTTCGTGTTTCTTTTTTTTTCACGATCATTCACAGTTCATCTGGCTGGTGGTTGTTGGCATCATCAAACATGTTAACAAGCAACATTGATTTCTCTTTCCTTCAAAAGAAAGTCTCATGTCCCCCGCATTGAATTACCTGACACGGATTATATCCCACAATCCCTTGCAGTAAACACATCATGACCTAATTCGTTTTGCGGTTCCTTTTCTTTGCAGAGAAACAAACGAAAACCGTTTATTTTCACCAACTCTGCACAGTTCTCAACAAAAGAGATCATCTTCAATCATCACTTCTACAACGGGAGAGAACAACAAACGAACTCAACTGGGGACAACCCGTACAAATGTTTCTGTGTGTTGTAAGGATTTTGTCATGCATCAAACTTGAAATAAACACAAACGAACTCACACTGGGGGAAAACCTTACAAGTGTTCTGTGTGTCTAATTGTTGTTCGGTCAGTTTATCAACTTGAATAAACACATACGAACTCACACTGGGGAAAACGCTTTACAAATGTCTGTGTGTTCTTATGTTTTTCGGTCAAGTTATCACACTTGAATAAACACACAACGAACTCACACTGGGGAGAAACCTTGGACAATGTTCTGTGTGTTCTAAGGATCTTTCGTCAGTCTCAAACTTGAAAGCCACAACGAACTACACTGGGGAAGAAAACGTACAAGTGTCTGTGTGTTCTAAGGAATTTTCGTGACTATCAACCTTGAAAAACACAAACGAACTCACACTGGGGAGAAACCGCACAGTTTCTGTGGTTCCAAGGATTTCGTCAGTTATCAACATGAATAAACACAAACGAATCACACTGGAGAAACCCACAAGTGTTCTGTGTGTTCTAATGTTTTCGGTCAGTTATCACAACTTGAATAAACACAAACGAACTCACACTGGGGAGAAACCCTAACAGTGTTCTGTGTGTTTCTAAGTGTTTTCGGTCAGTTATCACCATCTTGAATTAAACACCACGAACTCACATGGGAGAAACCGTACAAGTGTTCTGTGGTTCCAAGATGGTTTCGTGACTTATCTAACCTTGAAAAACCAACAAACGAACTCACACTGGGGAGAAACCCACAAGTGTTTCTGTGTGTTCCAAGGATTTTCGTCAGTTATTCACACTTGAATAAACATCAACGAACTCACACCGGGGAAAACCGTACAAATGTTCTGTGTGTCCAAAGGATTTCGTCAGTTATCACACTTGAATACACACAAACGAACTCACACTGGGGAGAAACCGCAAGTGTTCTGTGTGTCCAAGGATTTTCGTCAAGTTTATTCACAACTGATAAACACAAACGAACTCACACACTGGGTAAAACCCCACAAAGTGTTCTGTGTGTTCTAAATGTTTTTGGTGAGTTATCACACTTGAATAAACACAACATAACTCACACTGGGAGAAAACGTACAAAGTGTTATGTGTGTTCTAATGTTTCGGTCAGTTATCACACTTTGAATAAACAACAAAACGAACTCACACGTGGAAAACCGTTACAAGTGCTTCTTGTGTATCCAAGGTTTTCGTCATTTATCTACCTTGAAAACCACAAACTAACTGCATCACTGGGAAGAACGTACAAGTGTTCTGTGTGCTCTAGGATATTAGTCATTATCAAACTTGAATAAACACAAAATGAACTCAACTGGGGAGAAACCTGCAAGTGTTGTGGTTGTGATTTTTCGTAGTTATGACCTTGAATAAAACATAATGAACTCACACTGGGGGAACAGTTTGGTTGTAATAATCCCCCCCCTCAATCCTTTGGAGTGATTCCGAGTGATGGCAAGCAGTAAGCAAAACCAGTGAAGAGAAAGTGGAGCATGGCCAGAAACACGACCCTGGCACATACCTTCGTGTCACTACCCCTGCGAGTGTCATCAGTAACCCCTGTCAGCACCCGAGGTCTACGGCCTCTTGGGAAAGCAAATGGGCTGACGCACAAAATATGCTGCCGCCTCTCCCCGGCCTTTACCCCCCCCCCCCTCCTCTGTCTGTGATCTTGGTGAAACTGCCAAAATCAAGAATCACTGCTTACCTTCACTCTTTCATTCCTCTTTATTCCTCGAGACAGACAACTAATCCACACACGTGAAAAAGATGTCGCCTGTTCTACACGAAACAACTATCGAGGTTTCAGAACGAATGAGATTACTGTGCGACTCGGTGGCGGGCGAGAACCACCACGAAAGGGGGGGGGGGGAGGCTATCTCGGGGTTCTCACCAGGTCAGGTCGGTATGGGAGCATGCGCCGGAGCAGCGGCAGTCACTGGCGTCCACTTTCCGCCGGTAACTTCCAGGATCTTTGGCCCATCCCCAAGGCAGATGCCTGGCCCATCCCAATCTCCTTGAGATGCCGATCAACCTGCTGCAAGACGCACGTAGGCACGTGGTCGGCCATCTTGGCCTCTCCACTCACGAGGCTCCCTGGCTGAGAGAATCTGATGAAGCAGTGACTCAAGCATCAGGAAAACGAGCCCTCCATACAGCGCAGCTGAACCGCTACACGGCGATGCAGGTAACAAATTCTCATTTGAGTCTCTCTCAGCAAACGCTCTATTGGACACAAAGTCTGACCAGCGATCGCCAAGGTTCTCCGAAGAGACCTGGTGCCAAAAATTGATTAAGTCTCCATCTCAGATTCCCTGGTTCAGAGTCCAAGTCTCACATCATAGAGCAAGACCGAGAGCACCAAGCCTGAAGACTCGGACTTTCGTCCTCCCACACAGGTACCGGCAGCACCACAGCCCCATGATCAGTGAGATCCATTGACTCCCCAGGCCCGACCAGCTCTATTGACCTCTGACTCACAGCCAGCAGAGACATGAATATCGCTGCCAAGGAAAGTGAATCTCTTTCACGAACCTCAACATCCCATCACAAACATGGCACAGACAGGACAAAGCAGCATCCAAAATTCATTGAAAGCCTTGATCTTATTTTGACCTCGGAAACCGTAATCCCAGCAGCTCTGACTCCTCATTCAGCACCATCGAGGGCCCCCAAAGACTATCTAAACTCTCCGCAAAGAGACTCATCATCTGCAAAGTAAAGTTCAGAGATTTGAATTCCCTAAAGTATGCGCCGCAGCTTAGGTCTCTCTGACATCCTCCCAAATCCAGTCCATTACAAGGCTGAAAAGTGTGGGGGCCAGTACACACCCCTGACAAATCCAGTAACAACTGGAAATAAGTCAGAGATGGGTTATCACCCAACTTCACAGCACTCTTAGTGCCAGAGTATAGTTCAGAACATAGATTGGATCAGTTTTGGTGGCACCCCACATCGACCAAGAATCCTCCAGCGGCAATA
>JAXMNL010000173.1:92856-112275 GCA_035128595.1 Eptatretus atami | reverse complement strand
AGAGAGAGAGAGAGAGAGAGAGAGAGAGAGAGAGAGAGAGAGAGAGAGAGCAAGTTTCTTTGAAAAAAATTCCCAGGATGAGTTGATGCCGGAGAGAGTTAACAAAGGGAGACCAGTCTAGAAGTTTGATGGCTGCTTGAAGCTCTTGCCTGTCGGCCTGAGTGAAATGCCAGACTCGAAATGCCAGTTTCTCAACTTCGGTTTACATTTACTTTCTACGACAACCAATGGCCCTAGGGACCGAGTGTGATCTGTGGTGGACAGGAAGAAGAAAAATTTACAACAACCAAAAGTTTGTATTGCCCAAAGTCATTGGTGCAGGAAATGGCTATGGAATGATGGTCTTTCTGCGATGGCAAACAACAAAAATGGACTGGATTGCCAAAGGTATGCACGGGCTCTGCACATGCAGTCCCATGGTGAGCTGCTCTACAGGGCAGTCCTTGCAAAACACACTCGCTGATGGTTCCTGGTGCACATGTGATTGGTTGGACACAGGAGGAGCAATGCAAATAGGGGTAGACCAGGCATGGGTCATGCAGAAGCAGAAAATAAGGCATGGCAAGGCCAGAGCAATGCGACCAGGCGATGCAACACAAGCCAGGCGGCATGTGAAGCTGGCAGGCTCTATATGGTCCCGCTGAGTTGTGTGGAGGGAGTGCGGGTGTGCCGGGCCGGTCCAAAAACGGGCTCGGACACCTACCCTACTGTCCCCCCCAACCTATAACGCCTTTGCCTGGCTCTGTCCATACCCACTCCCTTAATTTACACCAAAAACCAAATTTTAGACCAATTTTTTATTTTATTTTATTTTTTTCCCCTATAATTCGTTCTCCCTAACCACCCTTTCTGGCCTGTTCTGTTGACACGACATGGCTACGAGGGTGTAAAATGGCGATATCTACCAAGGGAAGGGGACGACAAGGTTTTTTGTAAAATGGCGATTTTAACCAGGTAAGGGGAATGATGAGGGTGTTAAAATGGACGATCTACCAGGAAGGAGAATGAACGGGTGTTAAAATGGCGAATCTACCAGGTTAAGGGGGATGACGACGGGGTGGTAAAAATGGCGGATCACCAGGTAATGGGAATGACGAGCGTGTAAAATGGCCGACTCTACCAGGGAAGGAGAATGGACGAGGGTTTTTGTTAAAATGGGATCCAATATCTACGCAGGTAAGGGAAATGCACGAGGGTGTGTAAAATGCGATTCTAAACACGGAAGGTGAATGACGAGGGTGTAAAATGCGTCTTTCTACCAGGTAAGGGTAATGACGCGACAGGTGTAAAATGGCGACGCCAAGGTAAGAGGGCCCCTGAACCGAAACTCTTCGTCTCGTTCTGTGTGAGGGACCCGAAGAGGCAAGGATTACGGTTCAATCGTTGACCTCTTGGTGTAAAAGTCGGACTGCTCTGGACGCTGTGTGCCTCAAGCAGATGGCTGGCGAACCCCTATAAGAATTATCCAAGCAAGGACCTTGCCCGGCACTGAGGCATGCGTCAACCCCTCGGTAGGTTGTGCCAGTCTTGGCCCGAAATCCACCCCTTCCCTTCCAGAGAGGGAAAAACAAGGCCCCCTCTTCCATTCAGTGGATGATGCCTTGTTCCAGCAGAGCACAGAACTGATAGCAACGGACCACGAGTGCAGCATTTTTTCCACCCAGCCTTGAGGAAGAGATGAGCATGGAATGGCCACAGATCCCTTGGAGCTTTTACCTCATTTATTTTCAACCGTTTTTCCAACGCAGCCTGTCGGTTTCCCAACAAGCAAAGGTTGGACCACAGTTGATTGGCAAGGGTCAGCAACATTATTGTAACACCCCTGACGTCCAAATCGACAGCGCGTGGATCAAACCTGGTACAACCGCCTCAAAAGTAACCGGCCCAACAGGTCCTTCACTTCTGGACTCTCTGTCAAGAGCCCTCCACCCTCCGCTCTACACCGCTAGTACCACGAGCGGACGGGCTGATGAACGGCTATGCGCATATTCCCTGTAAGCGAGGCGAATATATTTGAACCACCAGGTGATGCCTCTACCCCTCAACAGATTCCATTGCACATAGCCTCCTTTGTCCAGCCCTCAGTGCACTGCTACAGTTTACACCTCAGCTCCCTGAACAGCTCAGCTCTTGCCATTCCAGCGCCTGCGCCTAGCGACTGGTCAATGGTATCAGTTTAGTTCCCTTGAGATGACAAAAAAATTTCTTCTTTGCCCTACGGTGAGTTTTCCAAGACATCCACTACGCAACATCCAAGGAAAGGTGTCTTTGGAGGCACTCCCACAACTCTTCAGGAACCCCCCTAAGCACCCAGAACCCCCCAAATCTCCTCCAGGCTTCGTTCGCAAACTCCTCAGCTACCCTCTCATCCTTGAGCTTGCCAACAATCTAGCCTCTCGTCGCCCAAAAAGCATACAGCAGAGTAAGTAAATTAATTTTTCTGAGTCGGCGAAGAAGTCAGGAACAGTCTCCGTGAAGATTTTATTTATTTATTTAAATTTGATTTAACTGCTAATTTAATACGACTTTGTGTCCGCTGTTGCAGGGGTGCCTCGCATGTATTCCCGACATGCTGCCCGTTTGTGCCAAAGCACTACCGGATCTGGCATCCTGGGTGAGTAGGCCCACGTATCTGTTCTTACATAGTGATCCAATACGGATTCCTGCTTTTTTATGTCCGTGATGAAATCTGAGGACAACGTTGTTGACAGTCGAGCGGGAAACTTTCACCCACAGTGTTCCACAAGCTTGGGGATAGCAGGAAATTTAAATTTAGGGAATAATCTAACAGGTCACATGGCTTGGCAGGCCACATATGAGATTAAAGAAAATATTAAAATAATATAATAATAATTTCCAGAAACGCTTAATCAGTCGATGTGAATCTTCACATTTATGATTATGGTGATGGGGAATGTATGTTTTAAAATTTCCAAAACACTGATCGGACGCTTCGTCTTTCTGGCAGCCAAACTATTATTTTTTGAATCTGCGCGTTCAGGATTGAAATCAAACTTGGTGCAAAGTATGTATGATGATGTCATAATTGTGGCGGAGGCAATACGCTTGGTGACGTCTCGGAACGTTTTCCACAGAACAATTACAACGACCTGCCACATCTTTTGGAACAGCCCACAATTGAAAGAAGCGATTTTGCAGCCTCGGGAAGGTGGCCCACAGAGGTTCCAATCCTCCCAAGTCAAGTTCTCACCCATCCCCATTCACTTGGTCCATGGCAATTCTGATTAGAGAAGGAAAACATTGCACCCCAGATATGTCCCCTGGAGATGCTGCCCTCCTTCGTGTTGTGCTTTGAACAATGCTGATTGATTGCGCGGGAATGTTGCCATTGGCTCGACTTTCCCTTCGTGAAGAGTTTCTCTCTTGGAACCCATAACAGTCATCCGGTCACTGCCCCTGTTACACGCCGTTACATAGAGTAGCTTGAAAAGCAGAGATTGAAGGCCTTTGTTGCATCATTCATAAGTTTCGTGAAACATTCAAGCAAACGTCTTTTTTACCGATACCATTGAATGGTGGAAGAAAAAACTGCGTACCATCCTGTAAAGCTGTGTGAAGACGGGAAGGGCACTCGAGCTATCAGCGCCCAAGATGCTTGCTGTCATCGGCCAATCTCGTGGAAAGGAACCGGAAAGTGCTTCTGTATCCCCAAATGCTATCCAGACAAATGTGGATGTTAGATTGATGACGCTGCTCCGGCTACTAAAATAACTACATCTGTGTCAACGTCCTCAACATCATCTTCTGACTTCCATTTTTGGCAGCGTTATCCAACATATGCAGAATCATCCGAGACTGCAGCCTTCCTCGTTCCGATCTGAACATGTCAGGAAGGTTTGGAACAAATAACTCTTATCCTCAATTGTGAAATGATGCATCTGCTTATCCACTGTCGATTGACACTCTGCTGCCTAACCAATAAGCTTAATCTGAGTTCAGTCTTATTCTCATCAAGATGGAATGAATTGCGGCAAATTTCAGGACGGGTGTGAGAATCCACTTTTCTTCTCACTCCTTTCCCTACTTCCCTCTCTCTGGGCTGCCTATCCGATGAATCTTTCTGGGAGACACCCCAAGACAACGTCTCATCCTTTTCAACATTGTTGCAGTTGCCTCTGCGGATATGAAAGAAGCCACGTCAGCTGAAGAGATGCCCCAAATGTTCTCGCGTGTGCACTGGTTTGAGCGTAATATTCACAGGAGCAGCTCCATCGTATTAATTATGGCATCCGTGGAAGGGGACTCCTTTGGAAGGCATGGCCAAATCTTCTCGGCCACTGTGACAGATCACTTTATCACGTTGTCTGTTTGCCTCCATGGAGATTACTGAAGGTGGGTCGGATAGGGTGTCTTGAGCATTGGAAGAAATCTTCTAAATTGCCCGTTTAAGGTCTTGAAAAGAGATTGACAATCACTCTTGAGACTTGACTGACTGTTTGCATGCAATGACTTGTTGCTGTCAACTTATGTGGCAAGTTGCCACCCCTCCCCTCTCCTCCCATTTCCTCACCCTGGCCTCCTCCACCCCAACCCCTCTCGCTTGGACTTCCACCTCTTTCCCCGTGACGTGTAAGATATTGAAAGCAGGTACCCACCCTTCTTGTGGTGGGTCTGCAGTTTGCCAATTATTTGCTGAAAAAGTAATCGTCTGTGTTTTGCAAGAACACATAGATAGATGTTTGGTGTGTAAATGCTGCTTAAAAGTCTTAGATGGTCTAAACTCTAAAATGTACTATTCCAATGTGCAGTGTCGAAGTAGGTCAAAACGGACTATGTCTCAAGCATGTAGTATAAAAAGGTCAAAAAGGTCCAAGTGGTCTGAAGCTCTAAATGGTCAAGGCGTCCAAAACATGTCTAATCTGTCTGAAAGGTTGTTAAGGGCTTTAAGGGTCTTGCCTTGTCTTGGGGTCTAGGAGTTTTGAAATGGTTCAGGGTTTCAAAGGGTCTTTGTCTAGGTCTTCAAGTCTGACGGTCGAGGCTCGAAATTTAGGTTATGGAAGTCTCAAGGTCAATCGTATTTTTGGGGTGATGATTTTAAAGGCTGAGGTGGTGGATTTAAACACCTAGGATCATCCCCAGGTCGGAGTTGCGTCTGTGTGCCAAATGTGTAGTTGCCAGCCCACGTCTTTGAAAAAAACATCGCATCAGATCAGAACGAAATTTTAATTATTCGGTGCCAGACAATATTCCAGAAGGCTGTGGCAGAGATCAAGACAGCAACCCATCACTGCTGCCATCACACCTCATCTTTTTCAGTCCTTCGCTTCAAGGACTTTATCATCAAGATCCAAGGAGAGGATCAGCGATTGTCAGGTGGACGAGGAGGCTGAAAGTGTCGGTGTTTCTCAACAGGACTGGAAGCACATTGGTAGAGATGAGGCAGGTCTGCAACTTTCTTGGTTGTTCTTGTATGAGTCTTCGACACATCAGGATGCATACTTTCAGTTCCTCGGGGGGACTCTGGGACGCTGGAATCGGTGAGATCCCAGTTCACAAAAATGAATCCACATGCAGTGGGAAACTGGGGTTATGACGATGTTATTGACAGCTGAGGTTGACAAGCTGCCTCAGTTTGTGAGGGCATACAACCTTGTCCTGTTCATACCGAGCACAATGCTTGTTAGTTAGGTCCGTAGATACTCGCAGTACTCTGTCAAAAGAGATCTGAGAATCCAGATTGTGATGAACAATCGACCAAGTCATGCTTGCGAGCCTTTGTTGCATTGCCATACCGAGACTAGAGTGGCAGAGGAGTTTCAAATGAGGGCGACGACGCCACACACCACGACACCATGATGACACTGTCCTCACCTGCAGGTTACAACTGTCGAATTTGAACAACTGAGCCATGGTGAGTGCAGGCTGCTTCGCGCACTGCCTGTTACGTGACACGATGTCCGGTCCTTCAAGGATCGTTGAAACGAGGCGATCAACGACTGCGGTGCAGAACTTGTTCGCCATTCTCAGCAAAGGAACCGGAGAATTTGACTGCATGTCCAACAAATTGTTACGGGTCCAGGGTTCGAGTCTCAGCACAGGGGAAGCACTCAGTTCTCCTGAACTCCCGGTCCTGAGGCGTCAGATAACTCCACTGCCCGGTGGGTTGTTAAGCAATCACGCAGAGCACCGATTGGTGCTGCCCAATCTTGGCGGGTTCCACCACTTCGCGTGGTACCTCACCCCTGAACGACCGCACCAGAGGGTTTCGTGCCCTCACGCGCGCACCCAGATTACTGCGAGCTACACAGTGGTGTGCGCTGGCTACCAGAGGAAATCCGTGGGTAGGACTTTCCGCGCAGCACTACGTGCGGATATGCGAGACAATCGAGGTAAGGACACATTATATACACAAGCAGTTTATCAGCGAGGGGAGAGAAAACTACGTGTCCAATAAAAGGGATTATTCCCAACACGAAACGAAACTGTAGAGCAGGGGAAAGCAAGATTCGTGAGATGCGGCAAAAAGAAACAGACACCAGGGTGAGTTTAAACGACGCTAACCTTCGACAATATTCATGCGTGCGAAACCGAAAGGCGCCATCAGAATCATATCCTTCGAGGAAGTTTAGAGAGAGCAAGAAAGAATGAGAAAAGACGAGGTGTATGTACCTTTTTTACCTTGCGCGCGTTGATGGACCAATGCAACCCGGGTCCGCTGAGAGTGGGTAAGGGGAGGAAAACTGAAGGTGGCTAATTGTCATGAGGATCGCTGTACCGCGTATCTGGCTCTGGTTATATACGGGTCGTTCATCTATCACTCTGAATGTGCCGTGATTTGGCTGTGTGGCCTTCACCGTGCTAGGAACGGGGTCCTAGTGACACTCGCTGTCCTCCTGTGTGGTAGTAGTCGGAGTAGAATGTTGCAAGAGTGATGCGTTTTGTATTTTTATGTGATGAGAGGCAGTTGTGTGAAATATGAAGAGGAAGGTTCTTTTGTTGTTTGTAACGAATGTGGTCATCGGTTTTGGGAAACAAAGAAAAGACATGCGAGAGATAGGCCAATGGGTTCCCTAGCCGTCTCATTGTTGTACAACAAGGCTTCTGGAACAACTCCTGGGGGAAATCTTCTTGCGTGAAGAGGATCCGAACGAAACTTATTGCTTGTACGGTTATCAAAGGAAGTTGTTCAACGTGTCAGCAGCGACGGGTTGAACGACCCTCCACATACACAAGTCTGTTCTCTACATTGGGTGAGGAGTGAGGGATTTATAATTTATAAAATTATGTGGTCACAATATGCATGGTAATACACGTGTTCTCATGTATTTGTGTGATAAATTACCCGGATAAATGTCACACTCTTGAACCTGGAAAGTTGAAAGCTCCCTCCGCATAGGCAGTTCGCAACAATCCGTACAAACACCTCACAAAAAGTCTCAGGATTTGAAGTGAGTTGCCGAGTGCTCCGTATATCTTTGAAATCATTATTGACCACATGTGAACAGTTTGTTGTTGCCCAAGTTGGTTTCATGTTTTTGTTAGCTCGATGTGAACAATTCGGTTCCCAAATATGGACATATCCACTCCGCGGACTATACCTAGCTATTCCCTTTGGGGTGCGGAAGGCCTGTCGAAAGCTGGGTGATGTGCGACGGGGAGGGGTGGGGCGTGCCCTCTCTTGTGGACTGGGGGACAAAGGAGAAACTTCCACAGAGTATACCGCCTCCTCCCATGAGGAACAAAAAGGTCAAATATTGACGTATAGGTCAACTGGTTTGGCAGCCATTTTGGATTTACCCCAAAACCGATTTAAAAAAATCTTCTCCAGAACAGTTGACCAGATCGAGGGGGAAACTTACCACAAATTTCCCCAACCTTGGCGTGTACAAGTTTGTTGAGGAGAAAATGAAGTAGGTCAATGGTTTGGCAGCCATATTGGATTGAATTAAAAATATGTTTTTCTTGGAACTGCTTAATCAATCGAGTGAACCTTCATACTTTATGAATCTCGTTTTAGGTAATTGGATACCATTTTTTTTTTTGAACTTCAACTTTATCGACACATGGTCTGGGCAGCCAGCAGAATTATTTTAAATTTTTATTGGTCTTTTAGATTATTTTTTTTTTAATTTTTTTTCTTTTGAATAAGTGTTTCTTCATTGGCTAGAATAATTGCTTGGATTGTGGTGCTGAGGGGCGAACGACGGAGACAGAGAAAAGCAGCTGAAGATGTGAATTCCTATTGAGTCCTCCTTGTAACTTCATCATTGCTTATTACTTGTCGGGTTTCATTCTCATCACTTCCATGCAGAGGATTTCTTGACCTGTTGTTGTCTTCCGTTTTGATTTTAATAATTTATAATCCCATTTGCTGAAATTCAATTAATAATAATTTAAAAAAAAAATGTCATGTGTCATGGGTTCAGCGTGTCCATCAAGCGGTGGATGTCTTGGTACCGGGGTGTTACCCATCGCTTGTCCATCAGTTTATGAAATGGAATTTCTCATTTATATCTCATATTAATTTGTAACACAGGACAGGTTGTGTTCCCCATTTGAAAAGTTCCCACGGTGTTTTGCAGAGCTTTCGCGGCTTCCTTGTTTTTGTCCAACGTGAATCTCGTGCAGGTAGTTGCAAGTCCATAAGGACTGCTCGACTCACTCCCTCCGTCACAAGAAGCACTGAGGCCCAAGACTATTCTTGCTCGGAACATATCCGTCGTGCCGGGGCGATGCAGTATGTTCAAGTATATTGTGAAACGAGTTTTGAAAGTTTTTGTTTTGATGGTTTTTTTGTGTTTTTTGTTTGTGTGTTGTGTGAAACCGAGTGGGATTCTTATATAGAATCTATTTGAGCATCTGAGGCCATCGTCCTGCCGTAGCGACACGCGACCTACACTTCCAACTGTGACGCAACGCTCTGCAAGAGAAAATCTCCAGTGTCAAGTCAGACCTTGGCTGCTTTTCATGATGTTTCTGCACGTGGTTGGACCTCTGACAAAAAAAGATTGCTGGACGTGAATAACCCACTTATCCTCCACTCTGCCCATCCTTCCCGGACAAGTTCCTCGTTTGCTGCTCCCTTCTCGAGAGCTTTCCTACAGTTTTGTGGGATTTTCTGGATGGCCGGTTGTGTCTTGGGAAAGCCGATTCGAAACATCCCCGCACACAGCAGCTGGACCCCGCCCCCCCCACGGCCCTCAAACCCTGAGTGCAGGAGTAGGGAAGCCATTGATTTGCTCAATCTCTTAGGACATGTCGGGCACGCACGGCGCTTTGATGTCGTTCATCAAACGTGTCTTCCATTCACAAACGTCTCGAACTCGGTTGTAAGCCTTGCGGCTTCTGGCCCTACTCTTGACTCTCGCGCAGTACCAAAAGTGATGGTATTGCAAGTAGCAGTTGAAACAATCTACTTAAATACCAGCACTTACGTATGTGTGAGGGGGGACACGTCCCGCACGGTTTCCACGGCCTCCTCATGGTGGAATACCGGATTTGTGGGGTTTTGTCCGATTCATTCTGATGGTCATCGAAAATTTGCTTCCCTTCACTGCCATCTTAAATGGTTGGCGGTTCCGTTTGCTGGTTTGCTTTCGCTTTTTTTGTTTATCTGCGCTCGTGGATCCATCAAAACTGCAGCGGGTTGAGCAGGTCACCACTGACGGTCTGTTGGACAGGGCGAAGTTGGTGACCAAGAAACGTATGGGAAGGATTTGACTCGCGAGCCCAGGGTGGGAGCACTCTCTCCCTCTCTGCTTCAAACATTGATTGAGAGTGGCAAAAATTGGGTCGGGGGGGGGGGATCTAAATAGGCGACCTCAGTCTCACTGAAAACAGCTCCAGCCCCTCGGTTTTTTCCACCCGCCCTCCTCACTCTCTCTCTATCCCGTTGCCCAAAGCATTGAGGAATTGGTGGGGTCAAACGGTGGAGCAGGAGGGGTTCTTGGTTGATTGGCCCACCCTGCTAAGGCCTTGGATTGGCTGCATTGCATGTGTGTTCAATTGTGCTCAGTAGTTGTCCAGGCCTTTGGTTGGTGTTGTGAACTTTCCCACATCTCTCAGAAAAACTTTTATCAGAGTATGTAAACACAAATACAAATCAGTGCGGTTAGACGGAGCTTGGGCATTGGTTGGTTCATCATCCTTGAAATAATACACTGTGTCTCCGTGCCTGTTTGCTGCTCCACGCATCCTTCTGGAATCCCGCACACCTCCATCAGTAGTATGTACTTTGTCGTTATTTACATTTTTTTTTTTTTTTTGGGTAAAAATTCGAGGCCCGTCTGAGGGCTAAACAACAGAACGTACTACAAGGGGAGCATGAGACAAGGTGGCGGGAGAGGAAGGACAAAACAGTGGGGAACAGAGACATAGATATCTGTGGAAGGGCTGAGAGATGTGGCAACCGGCGCGGGGGTGGGTGGGGTGTAAACAACATGTACACCCACAGGGACTTTCGATGGTCCTTTTTACGACAGGGACTTCAGTTTCTTACACGAAGAGACTTTCAGGAAGAAAGTAGGGAATTTGAGATAGGTAGGCTTTGGGGTGGATTACGGGAAGGTCGTAAGATAGGTGGGTCGTAAGAAGATGCGTGATATTTGGATTGGGGAAGATAAGCGTAGGTGTGGTGCACAAGCTGTTTGAAGAATGTGAGGGAAGAGTCGGGAATTGAAAGAGAGAGTGTGGGAGGTTTTGTTCGAGGTGGAGAAAAAAAAGAAATGAAAGAGATGAAAGTAGAGCAGGGATATTCGTGATATTGGCAGTTGCCATCAGAAGAAGGATTTGCGGCTTGAACCGGCCTGCGGAAATTATAGCGGGGGACAGATCACAGATAAGAAGACAGACCCGAACCTGACTGCCAGTGCAAGAGTTTGCGACACCCAAAGGACTCAGGCTTCATCGCGGGAGATCCCAATGATCCTAAATGCCTTGGTTCCACAGCGTGAAGCTGAGATAGGTAAGGTGAGAGCACAGCCCAGAGGTGAGAGCAGTACTCCATCAGGCTGTGGATGAAAGCTTGTTATGTGGTTCGAAGCTCAGGTTTTGCTGAGGAAGTACTTTGGTGTGACGGGATTCCAGTCGGCGACTGGCTTGGAGGCCAGCTTGGAAATGGGTTTTTCCCAGGAAAGATCATGGCAGATAATAGCCAACAGTTGGAATTAAAGGTCTTCTTCAAGGGGATTGTTGCAGAAAGTAGGGAGGAGGGTTGATTGGGGGGGGGGTTCAGACGGTCATTTTTCAGAGAGAACATAGTTGGAGAGTGTGAGGTTTGTCAGGGTTGAAAGAATGTTCCACGTGTTGGACCAGTTTGTGATTTTATCCATATCTCCAGAGAGCGAAGAAGCTGCTGCTTGCCGGTCTGACAGATGAACAACGGCAGAGGGTGGAGTCATCAGCAAAAGGAATAAGAGGATTTTCCAGAGAGTCGAGAGATCATTTGATGAAAAACCAAGAAAAAGAACAGGGCCCAGAAGCACTGGAATTGAGGAACTCCAGCCTGGACAGGAAGAGGAGATGAGAGAACTCTCATTATGCCACACGTTGCTGCGACAGGAGAGGAAGTCTTTATCCATGAGTGAGATGTCCTTGGATACCATCAGAGAGAGAAGTTTGCTGAGATTTGCGGATGCCAGACTGTATCGAAAGCTCGCGATATGTCCAGGGATATTGCTCTGATTTCATGTTTTGGACTTAGCACCTCCATATGTTGGGAGAGCAGAAGCAGCATATCCAGGGAGAGTGACCTGGTCTGAAACCAAATTGATGATCGAATTAAGCCATTCGAGAGGAGGAGGATATTTTATGTCTGAAGCGATGATGGATTCGATAACCTTGCTTGTGACTGGTGGAGGCTGAATTGGTCTGTAGTTGCAGGGATTTGTTTTTTGCACCTTTTTTATGCAGGGCTGTGATGTTTCCTGATTTCCAAGCAGATGGCAGATGACCTTGAGCAAAAGAAAGGGTGAGTGGAACAGAGAGGGTGAGCAAGAGCAGAGGAGCAGGTTTTGTTTTTAAGACACGTGGGCTGATGCCGCTGGAGCGGTTGCAGAATCTGAGTCGAGGTTTGACAGCAAACTCTCCACCTTGTCAGGGAAAAAAGGAAAGAGTCCAGGGACAGTTGGGTGTGGCGGGTTGGGTGTACAGAAAGGATGGTTTGGGACACAAGATTTAGATGCAAACACCGAGTTTAGGGATTCAGCCTTTTCACGTCTGGTTTGAGCAGTCGCGCCATTTGGTAAGGTGGCGATGAGGGGGGGAGCATACACCAGAAACAGATTGATTAACGCCACCAGGATTTGGAGAGGGGGAGAGGAGATTTGAAGAGTTCGGAATTGAGCTTCAGAAAAGATGTGTTTCTGGCTCTCCTGAGGTAGATAATACATTACACTTGTCGAGCTTTATGGCAAAACTGAGATTACCCTCAGTTGGGTTCCTTTCTATGAGAGGCAACGGCAAGTGTTTCAGGAAAACTGCCTCACCACAAAGCTCAGTGTACAATGGGCAGGAGGAAGCGTAGGACAACTGAAGACGAGATGGGAGAGAGAGAGAGAGAGATGAGAGAGAGAGAGAGAGAGAGATAGAGAGAGAGAGAGAGAGAGAGAGAGAGAGAGAGAGAGAGAGAGAGAGAGAGAGAGACAGAGAGGAGAGAGAGAGAGAGAGAGAGAGAGAGAGAGAGAGAGAGAGAGAGAGAGAGAGAGAGAGAGAGGAGAGGAGAGAGAGAGAGAGAGAGAGAGAAGAGAGAGAGAGAGAGTTAGGGAGAGAGAGAGAGAGAGAGAGAGAGAGAGAAGAGAGAGAGAGAAGAGAGAGAGAGAGAGAGAGAGAGAGAGAGAGAGAGAGAGAGATAGAGAGAGAGAGAGAGAGAGAGAGAGAGAGAGACAGAGAGAGACAGAGAAAAAAATTCTTCAGGATGAGTGATGCCAGGAAAGAGTAGAAGGAAGACCAGTCTAGAAGTTTGATGCTGCTTGAAGTCCCTGCCAGTCGGCCTGAGTGAAATTCCAGACTCGACGCCATTTCACTCAGGCCGACTTCATAGACGCAAACCGTTCGAAGAACGTGGGATAACTAGTCCTTACAGGACTCAGTCTGCATCGGCACAAACGTGATGAAGATTAATTCTCTCAACTGAACGTTTGTAGGTTTGCTAAGCGTCGGGAGAAGGAAGGTGAAGCGACGTTTCAAGCGTGAGCCCTCTCTTCTTTCCTTTTTTTGGTACTCATCGTCGATGCTCGTGGAAGACAAAAGAGAGAATTTTTGTTGCATCGAGGGAGCCATCTTGTCGAGATTTTTGGAAAAAAAGATTTAAACAATGTCGAGGCTCGAAAAAAGAGGTAACACACATAACGTATCACAAAGGGAGCAAGAGACAGAGCGAAACGGAGAGGGAGCACGAAACAGTGGGGAACAGAGACATTCGGACATGATAGAAGGGAGGGAGGGGCGGGGAACACAAGATAGACACCACAGGGACTTTCAGGAAGGAAAGCAGGAATTTGAAGGAGGTGGGCTTGGGGTGAATGAACGGGGGAGAAAGACGTGAGTTTGGATGGGGGAAGATAAGAGGTGGTGTGAACAGCTGTTTTGAAGACCTGGAGGGAAGAGTGGGATTGAAGAGAGTGAGGGAGTTGTTCAAGAGGATGAAAAAAGAGGAATGAAAGAGTGAAGTGAGCAGGGATTCGCGAAAGGAAGGTCGAAAGCTCCCTCCGTGTAGGCAATCACCACACATTGTACAAACACTCACAAAAAGTATGGATGAAGTGTTTGCCGAGTGGATCCGTATCTGAAATCATTTATCTGACCACAGTGAACAGTTGTGCCAAGTTCATGTTTGTTAGGTCGATATGAACAATTCGGCCCCAAATATGGGCATATCCATCCGCCGGACTATTATCATACACGATTCCCTTTGGGGGAGGGGCATGTCGAGGTGGGGTGCGGGGGGGGGCGTGGCCTACTCTTGTGGGATAAGGAGAAACTTCACAGGTATGACCGCCTCTCCATGAGGAACAAATGTCACACATATGACGTCATAGGTCACATGGTTTGGCAGCCATGTTGGATTTATCCAAAAACCGATAAAAATCTTCTCCAGAACAGTTTGACAGATCGAGGGGAAACTTCACACAAATGTTCCCAAACCTTGGTGTACAAGTTTGTTGAGGAATAAATGATAGGTCACATGGTTGGCAGCCATATTGGATTGAATTAAAAAAAAAATGTTTTCTCTGGAAATGCGAATAAATCGATGTGAAACTTCATAATTATGATCTTGTAGTGATTGGGAATACTGTACATTTTTAAACTTCAACTTCATCAGACACATGGTCTGGCAGCCAGAATATTTAATTTTTTGATCTGGGTTCTTTGAAATATTTTTTTGGGGATTTTTTGTTTTTTTGAATAAGGTTCACTTGGCTGTGCTTGGATTGTGTTTGAGGGGAGGAGAAGCAGCTGAAATGTGAATCCTATCGAGGTTCCTCCTGATAACTTCATCATTGCTTTTACCTTGTTCGGGTTCATTCTCATCACTCCAATGCAGGACTCGGACCTGTTTGGTCTTCCATTTGATTTTAATTTATTTATGTAAATCCATTCTGAATTCAATTAAATAATTAATAAAAAATGTCAGTGTTTCAGGGTCAGGTGTCCCATCAAAGCGGGACGTCTTGGTACCTGGTACCCATCACTGCCATCAGTTATAAAGTGGAATTTCTATTATATCTCATATTAATTAAATGTAACACACCAGTAAACAAACACCACACAAAATACATCCTGGCCAAGTCTTGCAATCTTTGATCGCTCTTCTTGGGTGGTCGCAAGACTACCGTTATTCTCAGGTTTTCTCGTCTGTCTGTATGTTTCGGTGGTCGCTGGAGTACCTTATTTTCACTTTTTTCCTTCTGTCTGTATGTCTGTCTGTCTGTCTGTATGTAATGGACAGCTCTGGAGGCAGAAGGAGTGAACCGATTTTGATGAACTGATAGGTAGGTTCATACCACGATTCGAGTTCTATGCTTATTGAGCACCGTTTGCTATGGACACCACCGTTGCCTAGCAACGGGACTTTGAAAATTTTAAAAAATCCTAAAATTTATTTTTTCGAAAATCAAAAATCGGCTTCCAGGCTTTTATGCGCACTATAATCACACTCTTAGTCAAAATTTCAGCCCGATCCGTCAAAAACTGTATGACTAGTATGCAATATATATAGCGAACACCCATGTCGCCCTACCGGCTTTGTCTTGTTTGTTTGTTACTTGGCGAATTTTTTTTTGCCAAGTATGTGGTCTGTGCGTTTGTTTGTCTGTCTTTGGTACAATGACACAGTTTGGCCACAGTGTTCAAGCAATCGTTCTGATTTATTTGTGTGTGTGGTGACCGGCCAGGACAGCAACTCTTTAATTTTGATGGAGATCCGAATCCGGATCCGGATCTGAGATTTTAAAACTGATTCTTCACTATTGAGAGATGGAGCCAAAAACGATACACACACAAATGTGAACACGTGATGGATGGATTCACACGGAACTTGGTGAACAGGTTGGGAGTGCCACTGGACGTCTGTTTGGTTCGCAGGAGGTGGTCACATTTGGGTGTTCATGATCTACACGAGTATCTCTTCCTCCTCTTATTCCCTACCTCCCTCCTGATACTTTGCGCCGATTTATTTTGCATTCAATTTATATTTTTTTAATGTCTATTTCAATTTTTTTTGTCCTTTCCATGTCTGAAGATTTGGTTTAATAACCCTTCCGCCGTTGCTTTAATCTGTGGAATTCTGGGAACATCCAGGTGAGGCCTGTGTAGTTCCTGGCGAAGGTACTCAGCGGAGCTTTTGCTCTGACGACAACGCCCTGATCACCTACCTGTGCTGAGCAAAAGTGCCACCCGACAGGTAGTATAACGTGTTCCAATCTACGTTATGGTGGCACTTTTGGCTTTGTGCGGGTACTTTCTTCATTCAAAACGTGCTCTCCGTGGTGCTTCGCAGGCTGACACCATTCCCTTCCCACGCCATTCTCACTCATTCATTCATGACCAAAAAGGGGGTGTTGAGCTTGCACAAGCAATGCATTGTAACCTTCTCTTGCCGCCCACAGCCTCATCAAAGTTATCTAAGGAGTGTTGATGTTCCCATTTGCAAGTCCCGGGTGCAGAGCTTTCGGCTTCCTTGTGTCCAGGTGAATCTCGTGCAGGTAGTTGCAAAGTCCATAATGGACTGCTCGACTCACTCTTCCCGTCACAAGAAGCTACTGAGCCCAGACTATCTCCTGCTCGGAACGTATCCGTCGTGCCGGCCATGCAGTGTGAAAGTGACCAGTGATAGATGCCATCGTTCCTGCGCGCGACACGACGTTACACTTCAACTGTGACGCAACGCTCTGCCAAGAGAAAACTCAGCTGTCAAGGTTCAGGACCTTGTGCTGCTTTTCATGTGTTTCCTGCACGTGTTGACCTGGACAAAAAAAGATGTCTGGAGTGAATACACCCTCATCCTCCACTCTGCCCCATCTTCCTGCGACAAGTTCCTCCAGTTGCTGCTCCCTTCTCGAGGCTTTCCTGACAGTTTTGTGGGATTTGCTGGATGGCGGTGTCTTGGGAAAGCCGATTCGAAACATCCGCACACAGCAGCTGGCCCTGTCCCCCACAGACCCTCAATCCCTGAGTGCAGGGAGTAGGGAAGCCATTGATTTGCTCAATCTCCTTCAGGACATGTGGGGACACCACGGCGCTTTGATGTCGTTCATCAAACGTGTCTTCATTCACAAACGTCTCAAACTCGGTTTGCAAGCCTTGCGGCTTCTGGCCTACTCTGTACTCTCGCAGTACTAAAAGTGTTGTATTGCAAGTAGCAGTTGAAACAATCTACTTCAATACCAGCACTTTACGTATTGTGAGGGGGGCACCGTCCCGCACGTTCCACGGCCTCCCTCATTGGTGAATCGGATTTGGGTTTTGTCCGATTCATTCTGATTGGTTCATCGAAAATTTCTTCCCTTCACTGCCATCTTGAAATGGTTGCTGCGTTCGTTTTGCTGGTTTGCTTTCAGCTTTTTTGTTTATCTGTTCGCTCTGTGGATCCATAAAGACTGGCAGCGGTTGAGCAGGTCACCACTGGGACGGTCTGTGTGGGGACAGGGCGAGTTGGTGACCAAGAAACGTATGGGAAGGATTTTAGACTACGGGCCCAGGGTGGGAGGCTCGCTCTCCTCTCTGCTTCAAACCATTGATTGAGAGTGCAAAATTGGGGTCGGGGGGGGGGGGATCTAAATAGCGACCTCAGTCTCCACCTACCAACAGCTCAGCCCTCGGTTTTTCCACCCAGCCTCCTCACCTCTCTCTCCTCTATCCTTGCCCAAGCATTGAGGAATTGGTGGAGGTCAAAGGTTGGAGCAAGCGGAGGGGGGTTCTTGGTTGATGGCCCACCCTGCTAAGGCCTGGATTGGCTGCATTGCATGTGTGTTCATTTGTGCGTAGTTGTCAGGCCTTTGTGTGGTGTTGTGAACTTTCCACATCTCTCAGAAAACTTTTATCAGATGTATAAACACAATACAAGATCAGTGCGGTGGGAGACTTGGGCATTGGTTGGTTCATCATCCTGAAGCACTTGACTGGTCTCTGTCTGCCTGTGCTGCTCCACGCATCGCTTCTGAATCCCGCACACCTCCATCAGTGTATGTCTTTGTGGCTTATTTACTTCTTTTTTTTTGGTATAAATGTGGAGCTCGTCTGAGAGCTAACACACAGAACGTACAACAAGGGGGAGCAGGAGACAAGAGGGGGGGAAGGAAGGACAAAACAGTGGGGAACAGAGACATAGAGAGATCTGTAGAAGGGGAGATGGGATGGGGCAACATGGGTAAACAAGATGGACACACAGGGACTTTCAGGTCCTTCCAAGACTTTCAGGTCTTAAGAAGAGGAAGAGAAACAGGGACTTTCAGAAGGAAAGTAGGAATTTGAATAGGTAGGTTGGGTGGATAACGGGGGTAGAAAAGATCGTGATTTTGGATGGGGAAGATAGAGGTGGTGGTGACAGCTGTTTTGAAGACCTGGAGGGAAGAGTGGGTTGAAGAGAGTGGGAGTTTGTTCAAAGGGGGAAAAAGAGGAATGAAAGAGTGAAGGTGAGCAGGGATTCTATTTTGGCAGTTCATCCAGAAGAGAGTGTTTGCGGACCTTGAGCGCCTAGGAAATATTGGGGGCACAGATCACAAACAGGGCATGGGGGGTGGGGGGGGGGGGCACCGGAGAGTAGAGGTAGAAGACAGAAAGACAACTGACCTCCTGCAGAGAGTGAGAGACCAAAAGACTCAGCTTCATCGTGGGAGACACACATTCCAAAGCTTGGTTTCCACAGCGTGAAGTCGAGAAAGGTGAGAGGTGGGAGCACCAGCCCGAGGGGAGAGCAGGACTCCATCAGGCTGCGGACGAAAGCTGTTTGTGGTCAGGAGCTCAGGTGGGAAGAGGAAGGACTTTGCACGACGGAGGATTCCCAGTCGACGCTCTTTTGAGGCCAGGTTGGAAATGTGGATTTTCCAGGAAAGATCATGGCAGATGTGAGACCCAGAAGCTTGACTGGAAGGACTTCCTCAAGAGGATTGTTGAGAAAGTAGATGGGGTTTTTTTTCCAGATGGTCCTTTCGAGAGCGACATAGAGTGTGAGATTTGTCGGATTGAAGACATGTTCCACGTGTTGCCAGTTGTGATTTTATCCAGATCTGCAGAGAGTGAAGAGACTGCTGCTTTCTGATGTAGGGCATGACAGATGTGGAGCAGAGGGTGGAGTCATCAGCAAAGAGATAAAGAGGATTTTCCAGAGAGTCGAGAGACATTGATGAAAACCAAAAAAGAACAGGGCCCAGACGCTACCTTGAGGAACTCCAGCCTGGACAGGAAGAGGGGATGAGAGAACTCCATTTAGGCCACACGTTGACTGCGACAGTGGAGAGGAAGTCTGCGAGCCATGAGTGGAGATTGCCTTGGATACCACAGAATTGCTCTATAAACAGCCAGAGATAGAGAATAAGTACTTTGACAGACAGTGGTCAGAAGAACCGATTGGAACGAGAGAGAAAGCAGATATTTCAGGGAAATTTGTCAAAATCAGATCCAGAAGAGATGAGTATCGAGTTGACATTGTTGAGATCCGGGTCGGGAAGTTGACCGATTGAGTCAGTCCCAAGAGTCCAAAATTCCTTTGCTGAAAGTGCCATGGCAGTAGAGAGAGGTACCCACACCAGTCAACTGGCATATGACAATTGAAGTCACCACATATGAGAGAGAGAAATTGGGTGAGAGGATAGAAGTTGGTCCATGTTTTCGCGATGACAATGAAATGGAGTCTCACTGATTGGTGGACGACAACACATATAAACATGAGGTGGGAGTGGAGGGAAGCCGTAGCCAGATGTATTCCTGGGGTGTGGAGGAGTGAGCGCAGTGCAGTGACGT
>JAXMNL010000173.1:77014-88311 GCA_035128595.1 Eptatretus atami | reverse complement strand
ACGTGGCTAATTAACGATTCTAATCATGGACTCATATACGATTACTCTCACGGACTAATTAACGATCTACTCTCACGGATCATGAACGATTACTCTCACGGACTAATTAACGATCTACTCTCACGGACTCATTACGATCTACTCTCACGGACCTCATAACGATCTATCTCTCACGGAGTCATTTCTCAGAACTCCGCCGCCTTCACCCTTCTCGCCTCAACTATCCGCCCCTACTTTTTCCCTCCAATCTACCGCTTCTTTTTTCTGCACATTGTACACCCCCTCACATCACAAGCAAGCTGCCTCCTTCCCCTGCCCCTATCTGCTTCCAACGGTATTCCTCAACCTCCTCGCAATCTTAACTTCCCCTACTGCGCCCGCTCTTCTAGACTCTGCCGCTGTGGCGCATGCCCATCACACACCGAGCCTTTTCTCCTCAATACTGGTCACTCTCGCTTAAACCTCTTCTGCAATCTCCCACACACTGTCAACAACCAACTCACCCACTATCTTTCCCCCTCCTCCTCGTCCTAACGTCTCCCCCGCCTCCCTCCTGCACACCAAGCTTCCTCCCTCACCTCTTATGCCTTAAAGCAGAGGGGACCTCAAATCCGGGCCTTGCACCTCTACACTCCACTGATTCTCCTAACAGGTTGCCACAACTGACTAAACCGGACATAAATACTGCTGAGCCGAAACAGAAACTTTCCTCTCAGACGTCTGCTGACTCCCAAGTATCTCTCCTCGGTTACTCCGTACTCCGGTATGACAACAAGAGCCCCTCTAGTGGAAGAGTTGCTCTCTTACAACAAAGACTATTCGCTCACTCTCCATGCACTGCGGCTCACCCCCCACACCCCCAGCGAATACCTCTGGCTACGGCTTCCCCTCACTCCACCGGTCGTGTTTATATGTGTGTTGGCACGTCCAAGCCAATCAGTGATGACTCATTTACTGTCATCCGCCGAAAACATGGACCCGCAACTTCTATCCTCTCATCCCAATAAGCGTTCTGGGCCCTGTTCTTTTTTTGGGGTTTTCATAAATGTCTCTCCGACTCTCTGAAAAATCCTTCTATTATACTCTTTGCTGATGATCCTCTGCTGTCGCACTATCTGTCATGCCTTACCTATCAGAAAGCAGCAGTCTCTTCACTCTCTGCCAGGATCTGATAAAATCACAAGCTGGTCCAACCACGTGCAACATGTCTTTCCAATCCGAGCAAATCCTCAGCACTCTATGTCGTCTCCGAAAGGACATCATCTGGAAAAAAACCCATTCTACTTCTCACAATCTCTTTGAGTTAGTACTTCGCAGTCAATGCTTCCTGGGTCTAACGATCTGCCATGATCTTTCCTGGAAAAATCCACATTTAAACCTGGCCTCAAAAGCCAGTCCGCCGTACTGGGAATCTCCGTCGTGCAAAGTCCTTGCCTCTTCCACAATGAGCTCGCTGCCACAAACACAGCTTCGTCCAGCAAGCCTGATGGAGTCCTGCTCTCAGCCATCCGGGCGTGAGAGTAGATCGTTAATTGGTCCGTGGGAGTAGATCGTTAATTAGTCCTTGAGAGTAGATCGTTAATTAGTCCTTGAGAGTAGATCGTTAATGAGTCCGTGAGAGTAGATCGCTAATTAGTCCGTGAGAGTAGATCGTTAATTAGTCCGTGAGAAGTAAAGAAGGTCCCGTAGAAAGAAATCGTTCTGGCCTGTTCCAACTCAAGGCATGGTTGAGCAGGCCAAAAAACATGGCGGCTTCAGACCCGGCGAGTTACCTAGGATACGCCTTAAGACCCCAGAGGGAGTGGTGACCGAGGATGCGCCTATGAAGGATATAATTAAATAAGACCGTTAATTACCTTCAAAGGAGGTGTTTTAATTAACCCAAACACCAATTCACTCTTCCACTTCCTTGGAGTTTTCTCGGAATGCGTGCAAAGTTTCAGGCTGTTAGGTTTTAATGGTTCTGGAGTTGCGGAGGAGACACGCTGACATTTATTTGTACAGATTTGGTGATAAGTTGGTCGATGACGTCCTGGTGGTGGTGGTGATGATGAGGTCGGAGCCTCTCAGCCGCTCCACCAACTTCAAAGAGGGCTCTCATGCCCGGAATGTTGCTCCACCTCATGGCTGTTAGAAAACCTCTCTTAACATTGGGTTCATCAAGTTCGTCGTCATAACGAGTCCAAAGGGCTATCATGGTGGAAGATTGCCGTTTGAACCCGAGAAAGTGGTTCAAACTTAAAAATCCTGTTCGTGTCAGCACGAAGAACCAGCACGAACCATAATCAAACCGCACCTTGAAGTTTGAAAAGAACTCTCGGTAGCCCCAAGCCAGGATGTAAACTTCAGGGTAGTGGAGATGAGGGTACGTGTTGATGTTGCGGTCGAGCTCTCGCACGAAGCGACACCTGCGGACGGAGCGACAGGGGACTGACTCACAATCGGGAGTACAGGCAATTCAACAAGACGTGCCGGGCTGGTTTAACATTCCATTTCAATTCCCCATCCACGGAAGTGCGACCTGTGCAGTTCTGACAACGAGTGATGTTACATTTTGGGGTCAGGTTGACGGAGAAGTCGCAGTGGAAGATAAGGATGAGACTGAGGAGGAGAGGAGGGCAAGTGAAGTCGCTACAATATCCATCGTGAGACCCTTAGTCCTCCTGTCGAGTTTGGTTGAGATTGGACACAAACGACCGAATGTATCGCGGTCAGACAGAGAGGAACCAAATTAGGTAGTTTTGTGTGATTGACCCTCAATAGGTATCCTTCATCCGCAGTAACATCGCGGTAGCCACGCTGTCCTTCTTCTTCAACATCCTGGAAACGCATTTGGTGACACAGATGCGAGTCTTGAGTCGCTGTATTGACCACCCCTCCCGTCCAGACATCATATCACTTATGCACCATGCAAAGCAAACAAAAAACCGAAACAAGATACCCATGAGGTACCAAGATCTGATGAGGTACCATGATACTGATGAGGTACTGGCAAATGAATGAGGTCCCAAGATACTGATGAGGTACCGGCATACTGATGAAGTACCAGCATGCTAATGAGGTTCCAAGATACTGATGGCATACCAAGATACTGATGAGGTATCATGATAATGATGAGTGTACCGTGATACTGATGAAGTACCGGCATACTATTGATGTACAAAGATGCCGATGAGGTACCAGCATACTGATGAGGTATGATAATGATGAGGCACCATGATACTGATGAAGTACCGGCATCCATTGATGTACAAAGATGCCGATGGGGGACCAGCATACTGATGAGGTACCGAAACTGATGAGGTATGATGATGATGATGAGGCACCATGATACTGATGAAGTACCGGTATACTATTGATGTGCAAAGATGCTGATGAGGAACCAAGAAACTGATGAGGTACCAAGAAACTGATGAGGTGTCAGATAATGATGAGGTACCATGATACTGATTCATCATTTCATTATTTGTTTTTGATTGTTATTTGTTGTTCTTGTCGGAATTCTTTTTAGCCGCGTCTGGAACCTCAACAACAGCGAAGCGAGACGTGGCTCTAAGAGAGCTCCCGCGTTGTTCTTCTTCTTCTTTTCTTCCTCTTCTTCTTCTTCTTCTTGTGAAGACAAAACCTTTAGGACTCGGCTCTTTTATATACAGGATCCGGATCTCCTTAAATACTAAACACCTGTACACATCCTCGCATTGACGGGCCTTTGAGAGCGTCTATCATGAACTTTTAAATATATTCGGACATTTGCTTTAAAGTTTCGAAAAGTTCACGTTTACTATTTAAAGATTATTCCACTTAATGTGTTGTAATTTCGTAAATACACATTTTTCTCGTCATGAACGACGATCGCCCATGACGGGTCACGCATTGGCTCCGTCAAGGCACGTGACGAAATATCGGAAGTTGTGTTGTTTTTTTTTTTGTCTTTTTTTTTTTTTCATCTTCTTGTTCTTCTTCTGGTGAAGACAAAACCTTTAGGACGCGGCTTTTGGACACATTTGTCCTTGTTTCTAATAACTCTAAGGAGGCCCCGAGGTCGCGTAACCGGTCAAACCAGTGAGGACAATTTCCCATCGGACTGGAGGGAAGAACACGGTTGGTTCATTGTCTGCAGCACAGGAAAACATTGCTGGGCCTCATTTTGGGTCGATCACGTGGATTTTCTTTCGAGATGACCTGCTGAGGATTTTCAGTGTTTACCAAGGCTGATGTTCCGAGAACTCACCAAGGCGTTGGGAAGCTTCTCGGCACCTTGAATGGATATTGGAAAGCGTGCTGCAAGGTTTCGCGTACGTATTGGAACATCGCAACAGAGAGGTGTGCGTACCTCATCAGTGTGCCAGTACCTCATCAGTATATTGGTACCTCATCAGTATGTGGTACCTCATCAGTATGCCGATACCTCATCAGAATGCTGGTACCCAGTCAGTATCTTTGTGCATCAATAGTATGCCGCGATGACTTCATCAGTATCATGGTACTCATCAGTATCATAGCACCCTCATCATTATCATGATACCTCATCAGTTTCTTGGTACGTCATCAGCATCTTTGTACATCAATAGTATGCCGGTACTTCATCAGTATCATGGTGCCTCATCATTATCATACCTCATCAGTATCTTGGTACCTCATCAGTATGCTGGTACCTCATCGGTATCTTTGTACATCAATAGCATCACGACCGCCGTGCGATGACACCCAAACATTCGTTCAGAATTCTCTTACGGCTATAATCCCATCGGCACTTTCGCTTACATTCTCTTTATTATCTGCTGGTGACGGGTGTGATGTCTTCGGGTTCTCTGAAAAAAAAAAAAACAAACATCAGATGATTAGAGTTGTGATTTTGTGAAACAAACCTTCACAGCAAAGTCTCATCAACACCTGACACCATGAACGTGTGACAGGTCTCAACAACACCTGAACACCATGAACGTGTGACATGTTTCACAACACATGACACCACGAACGTGTGACATGTTTCACAAACACCTGACACCATGAACGTGTGACATGTTTCAACACACCTGACACCATGAACGCCGTACGTGTGACGGGTCTCAACAACACCTGACACCCATGAACGTGTGACGGTCTCAAAAACACCTGACACCATGACGTTGTGACGGGTCTCAACAACAAACTGACACCATGAACGTGTGACGGGTCTCAACAACACTGACACCATGAACGTGTGACAGGTCTCAACAACCTGACACCATGAACGTGGGACAGGTCTCAACAACACCTGACACCATGAACGTGTGACGGGTCTCAACAACACCTGACACCATGAACGTGTGACAGGTCTCAACAACACCTGACACATGAACGTGTGACGGGTCTCAACAACACCTGACACCATGAACGTGTGATAGGTCTCAACAACACCTGACACCATGAACGTGTGACGGGTCTCAACAACACCTGACACCATGAACGTGTGACGGTCTCAACACACCTGACACATGAACGGTGACGGTCTCAACACACCTGACACCATGAACGTGTGACGGGTCTCACAACACCTGACACCATGAACGTGTGACAGGTCTCAAAAACACCTGACACCATGAAGTGTGCAGGTCTCAACAACACCTGACACCATGAACGTGTGACAGGTCTCAACAACACCTGACACATGAACGTGTGAGTCTCAACAACACCTGACACATGAACGTGTGACGGTCTCAACAACACTGACACATGACGTGTAGCACACCTGACACGATGAACGTGTACAGGGTCTCAACAACACCTGACACCATGAACGTGTGACGGTCTCACAACACCTGACACCATGAACGTGACGTCACCACCTGACACATGACGTGTGACGGTCTCAACAACACTGACACCATGAACTGGACGTCTCAACACTGACACCTGAACGTGTGACATGTACATCCTCTCCCTCTTCCTGCCTCATCCCTGCTTACTTCCCATCCTCTGCGACATCAAGTACTTAAGAGGAGACATACTCGGAGACTTAAAGTCTGGGATCATTATTTTTTCAATTCATAAATTATTGAACTGAACTACACTAAAGTGGGAAACTGGGAATGTTGTTGTCGGCGGATGCTTATTGGAATGGGATTCGATTCTGAATTCAGCCCGTTGGTTAATCATCACTGAGATGTGGCTGTGTCGCTGATGCAGCTCCCTTACTGTCCATTCGCGAAGGAATTTGTGATTCGTTCAGGCCGCCGGTGATAGCTCGCCTACTCTCCATGAAAGACAGTGTGGGATCTTTAAGTTTTATTCCATGTTTGTACACAAAGTCAAGGCTCATGGAAGAGCTAGAAAACTGAATGGATCGGGAAACAACAGAACAAAAGAAGATGGAGGGGGTGGGGGGGGGACACCAACACCAGGGTTGAAGGACAAAATAGGGGGAAGACTTGAACAAATAAGAAATACGAGGAGGGAGGGGGAGGGGGTAGGGGAGGACGCAAGGGGTGGACAATATGGATACAGAAGGAAACTCTCAGGAAGTAAAAACGGGAAGGTTGGAAGGCGGTGAGCTTGAGGGTGGGATGGAGGTTAAACGGGGGTAGAAAAAAGATCATGGCTTCGGATTTGATATGGTGATGAACCTTTCTGTAAATTAAGGTCCTCACTTTTCATGAACTGATTCCAGCAGACGGGACACAGGCTAAGGGCCATTTGATGGACTGTGCACACACTGATGATTCACCCTGCATGCAAACACGAGGATCACAGTTTATAACTGGGTCTGGATTCGAACCCAGGCTAGACAGGTCAGGGGAGAGTGGACACACCTATGGGCTTGTCCTGCATCCAGGAAACGGCATGAAACTATTTAATGCTATGGCATTAAACCCCAGGAAGAAATGGAAATCATATGGCATTAAACCCAGGAAGAAGTCGGAATTATGTGGGATTAAACCCCAGAAAGAAATAGGAATCATGTGGGATTAAACCCCATAAAGAAATAGGAATCATATGGGATTAAACCCCAGGAATAAATAGGAATCATGGGATTAAACCCAGGAAGAAATGGAAATCATATGGCATTAAACCACAGGAAGAAGTAGGATCATGTGGGATTAAACCCAGGAAGAAATATGAATCATGTGGGATTAAACCCAGGAGAAAATGGGAATCATGTGGGATTAAACCCCAGGAAGAAATGGGAATCATGGGATTAAACCCCAGTAAGAAATGGGAATCATGTGGAATTAAACCCAGTAAGAATTGAGATGATATGGCATTAACTCCAGTAAGAAATAGGAATGATATGGAATTAACCCCAGGAAGAAGTAGGAATCATATGGGATTAACCCCAGGATAGAAAGTAGGAACTATGGGATTAAACCCCAGGAAGAAATGGAATCATATGGAATTAAACCCCAGTAAGAAATGGGAATGATAAGGCATTAACCCCCAGTAAGAAATGGTAATGATATGGCATTAACCCCAGTTAGAAATGGAAATGATATGGCATTAACCCCTAATAAGAAATGGGAATCATATGGCAATTAAACTCCAGTAAGAAATGGAAAATCATGTGGGATTAAACCCCAGGAAGAAATGGGAAATCATGGGATTAAACCCAGGAAAAAATGGAAATCATATGGATTAAACCCAAGAATAAATAGGAATCATGGATTAAACCTCAGGAAGAAATGGAAATCATATGGCATTAACCCCCAAAAAGAAATGGGAATCATAGGCATTAACTCCAGTAAGAATGGCAATGCTGTGGGATTAAACCCAGTAAGAAATGGGAATCATGTGAGATTAAACCCAGTAAGAAATGGGAATGATATGGCATTAACCCCCAGTAAAGAAATGGGAATCATATGGGATTAAACCCCAGGAAAATGTCGGAATCACATGAGATTAAACCCCAGTAAAGAAATGGGAATGATATGGAATTAACTCCCAGTAAGAATGGGAATGATATGGCATTAACCCAGTAAGAAATGGGAATGATATGGCATTAACATCAATAAGAAAATGGGAATGATATGGCATTAACCACCCAGTAAGAAATGGGAATGATATGGCATTAACCCCAGTAAGAAAATGGGAATGATATGGCATTAACCCCAGTAAGAAATGGGAATATCATGGGATTAAACCCCAGGAAGAAATGGGAATCAGTGGGATTAAACCCCAGGAAGAAATGGAATCATGGGATTAACCCAGTAAGAAGAGAATCATATGGCATTAAACCGAGGAAAATGGAATCATGGATTAACCCCAGTAAGAAATGGGAATGATATGGCATTAACCCCAGTAAGAAATGGGAATGATATGGCATTAACCCCAGTAAGAAATGGGAATGATATGGCATTAACCGTCATATGAAAATGGGAATGATATGGCATTAACCACCAGTAAAGAAATGGGATATATGGCATTAACCCAGTAAGAAATGGGAATGATATGGCATTAACCCAGTAAGAAATGGGAATGATTGCATTAACCCCATAAGAATGGAATGATTGCATTAACCCCAGTAAGAAATGGGAATGATATGGCATTAACCCCCAGTAAGAAATGGGAATCATGGATTAAACCCAGTAAGAATGGGAATCGTGGGATTAAACCCCAGGAAGAAATGGAATCATGTGGATTAAACCCAGGAAGAAATGGGAATCATATGGATTAAACCCCAGGAAGAAATGGAAATAAATGGATTAAACCCAGTAAGAAATGGGATGATATGGCATTAACCCCCGAATAAGAAATGGGAATCATATGGCATTAACCCCCAATAAGAAATGGGAATCATATGACATTAAACTCCAGTAAGAAATGGCAATATGGTGGGATTAAACCCCAGGCAGATATGGGATTAATACGGAATGGAAATCGATGAATCCCACTCGATGAACAAAGCACGAACCTGGATTGAGCGAGAGTAATGAACGGTGGCAGAAGCCCGGCCTTGTCTTCCATGGGATTTTAAACTGAACCCTGAAAATAAAAATGGAAGAACACATGAAAACACGTGAGATGATTAAAACCTGTTTGTTTCATGCAGTAATTAAATAAATAACCAGTGGGGGGCAAGGGGTTGAAGGGGCAGTTGTTATGGAACATCTACAACACAATAAACACTGGGATAAGAAAAACAAGATGAGGACAAAAAAAATGTAATTGCGGAGCAAAGGTTCCCACCTGTGGTTCACAGACCGCAGTCCCCGAGTAATCCTGACCCAGATCTACACGACCCCCTTGACTCAATCTAAGTACAGCTTCGGGGTGAAGTACAAGGTATCAGGAAAATCTGCAAAGCCTCAAAGGACAACAACTACGCGACTACTTTCCTGTCTCAGCACCTCCTCTTCCTCTTCTTGCTGTGTTTCATTCAGCTTGTGTGCAGCTTGTTCACCCCCATGTCTCCTTTGCTGTTGATGTTCCCCCCCCAATCCAACTTGTTCCCTTCCATTCTGCTCTCACTCTTCCATGAGCCTCGACCATGGACACAAAAACAGCACTGAGCACCTGCGTGTCCCAATGATCCCGATCCTGGAGTTCCGCGAAACCTTTGGAGGTTGGGAATGGGTCAGAGCACGCAGTGAGCTCGGGAACCACCGGGACTGTAGTCTGTCGACATCGGTTAGTTTAACGGACAATATTTAAACCCGGGGTTACCATGGCAACAAGACAACAAAGTAAGATTGAAGGGAATCAAGCGAGTTCACCGCCTGCGCATGTTGATGTTAAAGGTACAGATGGAGAGGAAAGAAACCCTGTGGGACCCACACGTGATTTCATTGTTTTACGTGTTACTGTCAATTGACCAATGGGGTAACGAGGAGGGAGAGGGGGAGGGGTCAAAATAATAAAATAATAGCACGTAAATGATCAGTCGTAACAAAATGCACTGAAGATGGTGTCTGTAGTCTCCGCTATGTACCAAAAGCGGACTGTGTGAGTATCCATAAAAATGTACCTGGGAGAACCCTCACTCCTTTCTACCTTCTGAGCACCGAGAGAGCGCGGGCGATCCAAGCACGTTCCTAGGAGGAGAAGGTAAAGGTGAGAATGACTCGAATTTGGACGGAGAAAAGAAGAATGCGAGTTCGGGTGCAAGTACCACCTTGATCGGAGCAATCAGAGCGGACGGATGCATTGTGGGTAAGGAAGGTTGTTGAGGACTCTGTCGATTGATTGGTCACATCTGTCTTCGGAGCCCTAGGAATAAATAAATGTTATAATAACAACCACTCGGTTCGAAAAGCTTTTGGAAATACTGTCCTCACTACCCATCTACATATTATGTACGCAAACGAAGGCAAGATATTTGACCTTCCAAACGTGTTCCCAATATTCCTCCTCCCCCCCGAACACCGCGTCACTCCTTCCCATTTTCACCCATCATCCATCCTCCCTGATATCATAACCCCCTCGACATGCTCATTACCCTCCGGAGTCAAGGCTGCTCAAGCTCGGGGTGAGCGACAAAATTGGGGACGATGAGGTGCCTGGGTTAAGGACGAGCACAATGACGGCTCGGGGAGCTCAAGCACAGGTCCTGCTGAGTCATCTCTGAGGGACACTTCCTCCACTCCGCCTCCTCCAGGCTGCTAAGCTCGGGGTGAGCGACAAAAGAGGGGAAGTCAACGCTTCCAGGGACGATGAGGTGCCTGGGTTTTAAAGGACGAGCACAATGACGGCTCGGGGAGCTCAAGCACAGGTCCTGCTGAGTCATCTCTGAGGGACACTTCCTCCACTCCGTCCTCCAGGCTGTTCAAGCTCGGGGTGAGCGACAAAAGAGGGGAAGTCCCTGTTCCAGGGACGATGAGGTGCTTGGTTAAAGGACGAGCACATGAGCTCGGGGAGCTCAAGCACAGGTCCTGCTGAGTCATCTCTGAGGGACACTTCCTCACTCCGTCCTCCTCAGGCTGCTAAGCTCGGGGTGAGCAACAAAAGAGGGGAAGTCCTGCTTCCAGGGACGATGAGGTGCCTGGGTTAAAGGACGAGCAATGAGGCTCGGGGAGCTCAAGCACAGGTCCTGCTGAGTCATCTCTGAGGGACACTTCCTCCACTCCGTCCTCCAGGCTGCTCAAGCTCGGGGTGAGCGACAAAAGAGGGGAAGTCCCTGCTTCCAGGGACGATGAGGTGCCTGGGTTAAAGGAGAGACAATGACGGCTCGGGAGCTCAAAGCCAGGTCCTGCTGAATCATCTCTGAGGGACACTTCCTCCACTCCGTCCTTCTCCAGTACTGCAAGAAAGAAAGGTTGAAGAGCAATGTGGGGATGAGATAGAGAAAACAATGAAATAACCCTCCCCTCCCCCCAAAAAACAAC
>JAXMNL010000173.1:59514-72014 GCA_035128595.1 Eptatretus atami | reverse complement strand
AATATTCATTGGTTCGCTTTTGAATGGAATGAAAATTATGAAAGGAAGAAGTGCTTTAATCAGGAAGTCTCAATTTTTACATTGCTTGGATGGGAGGGGGGAGGAATCAGTCCTCCTATTTTAGACTTTTGGGGCCTTAAGTCAGAAAGTTTTTCCCTTTTCCCCCCATTCATTTGAATGGCTGCTCAGAAACCCCATTTATCCTCCACTACCCCCGATGTATGTGCGGGTACACAGTGCACATGTATATGTGTGTACCTGAGAAAGTTCACCTTTCATCCTTCACTCTTGCAGGTGGACAAAAGTCACTCCGGCCATTTCATTCAGAAATGTGCATCCCAAGGACCCCTTTAGTCTGGATCTGGTTCATCTCGTGAAGGAACACAGAGACGAACAAGGGTCAGGTGTAAAACAAGGGGACAGGTATGTAACTGCAGATACCTAATGGTTGTTTTTTTTTTTTTATCTGCTTTTTCAATTGTTCACCATTTCCTCCTTCATTTAGTCCTACCGGTTTTCACTGGAGGGGACGATGCGGTTGCTTCCATCCGTCCGTCCGTCCGTCCACTGTGAGTTTCCAGAATTTTTCTCCACACCCTTTATCAATTCTCACAGGTGTTTGCCCTTTTTTGACTTGAAAAGTAATCAAACTGTTATCGGGGACGTGGATTAGAAAGCATTACCGCTCTGTTTTTAATAGTATTCAGCATTTTTAATATCTAATTTGTTGGTAACATTTTAATTACATTTTTTCCTGTTGGTATCATCCACGTTTAAAAAATAAAAACTTAATTGATCAAGTTGTTCATGGATTTTAACAACAATAATCATTGGCACCTTTGAAGAATGAGATTTCAAGCAGGTGAATTCTTCGTTTACTTGGACATTGAATTAAACCCTGTGCGTTGAGCTGCTAGTTACCTGGAATATAAAAATCATTTCATTCCACCAGTTTTGAGTAGATAAGGAGTCATTCTGCTGTTTGTGTCACTGTTTTGTACCGTAATGAGCACGGAGAAAAGAAAGAACACCAGAGAATTGTCTGAGGAGGTCAGGACACAAGATTGGTATCCAAGCATGACAATCTCCAAGGTTACAAGGTTTTCACTGTTAAACAGATTCAAAGATGACCTTCAACACAAAGGGTACGACAGTTTCAACCGCACCATCCGTCGCCAACTAATGAAAGGGGATTCTATGGGTGAGACCCAGGAGGACCCCACTGCTGAGAGAGGGAGCAGAAGAAAAGCCCCGACTGGAGTTCACACAAAACACACCTGAAACAAACCAAAATACTTCTGGGAGAAATGTCCTGGTGGCAGATTGAGATCCCCAATTTAGGCTTTAGGTAAAGAACATCATCTCTGTGTTTTGCAGAAAACAAAATGAATCTCTTCAAAGAAAGAACACCTTCCCGAGTCAAACATGGAGAAGCGTTCAGTGTGTTTTTGGGTTGCTTGTGCTGCCTTGGTATCTGGGTACCTTGAGTGTGCTGCAATGCATCATGACATCAGAGGAGTTACCAAGGGAGGAAATTTTGGAGAACAATGTTTCTGCCAGTGTAGAGAAAGCTGTGTCCTCTGTTAACTTTCTGACACTGGGTTAAACCATTTTTGGGAGGGAAAACCCCAAAACACACTTCAATAAATCACGCAGGAATGGTTCAAATAAAACACTGGACTTTCTGAAGTGGGCCCAGCAATGAGCTCCAGATATTTATTATCTGAACATGTATATATATCATATACTGAATATTTATATATTATTTATATATCATATATATATATATAATATTATAATATATATATCTGAACATTATATTATATCCCATTGAACACCTGTGGGAGATCTGACAACAGAGGTTGGGAGAATGTGTGGGTACCCTTCAAATCTGGGAGAACTGGAGGCAGTTTGACAAGAAGAGTGGACATCTGCCAGGAGAAAGGAAGTAGGAATCTCATTCATGCTTCAAGAAAGTGCCTCACTGCCAGTGTATCTGTCCAAAGCCCCTGATACCAAACATTAAGTTAAGCGTGTTAATTATTTTATCAATGGCATTTCATCGTATTTTCTGATTTAAAAGGATTTATTAAGTTCTCGAATCAAAAACAAAGGTTCTTGGAATATTAACAGTGAAAATGATAGATTGTGGAGACAAAATACTTTTTGTTAAATTTAAACTTATTTTTGAGAAAATTGTGATTATTTTGAAAAAAAGTGCAAGGGGTGACAGTTATTTTTTGGCCACGATTGTGCGTGTCACTGTGGTGTATGTGTGTGTGTTGTGGTGTGTGTTTTATGTTGTGTGTGTATTTTTATGTGTATGTGTGTGTGGTATGTGTGTGTGTGTGTGTGTGTGTGTGTCTTATGTGTAGTGTGTAAATTTATGTGTATGTGTGTGTGTTTATGTGTGTGTGGGTAATTTTTGTGTGTGTGGTATTTTATGTGTGGTGTGATGTTTTTATATGTGTGTGTGGTGGGTATTTTATGTGTTGTGTGTGTATGTGTGTGTGTTTATATGTGTTGTGGTATTGTGGTGTAAATGTGTGTGGTGTTTTATGTGTGTGTGGGTATTTTATGTGTGCGCTTTTTTCCCACCGGTTCACAATTTCATCGTTCGGTTCTTGCAGATGGACAAATGGTTCTCTGGCCCTTTTGATCAGAAAGTGGAAGGTCGCTTCTGGCTATTCCTCAGGACCCCTTTAAGGTCTGGATTTGTATCATCTCTTGAGGAACACAGGGAGAACAAGCATACAGGTGTAAACAAGTGGACAGGTTTACGTAGCTGGGTACCCCAAATTTCATTTTTCTTGCTCAACCTGCTTTTCAATCTTCATGAGAGAAACTAGCTTTCCGCACGGGAAGATTCAAATACCTAACACCTTGGTTTCTGGGCTTGAAAGTTGAGCAAGAATGTGAGGTAAGGGGAGCCAGCTCAGAAGGGGAGGTGCAAGTTTTCTGTTACCACCTGAAACCGTTTCACGCAAGTGACCCTTGGTTTGCCTCGTCGTTGAGATGAAGAACAGTGCCTCGAAGCAACTGAAGATTTTTATTCTGCTTCCCCACGAGATGTCTCAGACCCAGATGATGAAGTTTGAAGACTTAATTTCTTGTTCGGATTTTTCTCTCTTTCTTTCAATTTCTTCTTTATTTGTTTGTATATTCTGTCTTCGAGAAGTGAAATTATCAGGAAACTTTTTTTTGAACCAAGGCTTCAGTCACCTGGCGAGGGTTGAAAAATCAACGAGATGGGTGGAGCTTCGGCTTGGAAATCCCCAGTTTGGGTGGAGCTGGGGTTGGAAATCACGCCAGTTTGGGGGGAGCCTGGGTTTGGAAATCACCCTAGTTTGGGTGGAGCTGGGATTGGAAATCACCCAGTTGGGTGGAGCTCAGGGTGGAAAATCACCCGTGGGGCAGAGCTAGGGTTGGAAATCACCCAGTTTTGGCGGAGCTAGGTTGGAAATCACTCAGTTTGGCGGAGCTCGGTTAGAACTCACTCAAGATGGGTGGAGCTTGCTTGGAAATCACCCAGTTGGGTGGAGCTTGGGTTGGAAATCACCCAGTTGGGGGGAAGCTGGGGGTTGGAAATCACCCAGTTGGGTGGAGCTGGATTGGAAATCACCCAGTTGGGTGGAGCTAGGGGTGGAAATCAACCCCGGTGGGGCAGAGCTAGGTTGGAAATCAACCCAGTTGGCGGAGCTAGGTTGGAAATCACTCCAGTTTGGCGGAGCTCGGGTTGGAACTCACTCAGATGGGTGGAGATTGGCTTGGAAATCACCCAGTTGGGTGGAGCTGGGGTGGAAATCAACCCAGTTGGGGGGAGCTGGGGTTGGAAATCACGCCAGTTTGGTGTGGAGCTCGGCTTGGAAAATCACCCAGTTGGGTGAGCTGTGGTTGGAAATCACACAGTTGTGTGGAGCTTGGGGTGGAAATCACCCAGTTGGGGCAGAGCTAGGGTTGGAAATCACGTCACCCAGTTGGGTGGAGCTCGGGTTGTAAATCACCCAGTGGGCGGAGCTAGGGTGGAAATCACCCAGTTGGGTGGAGCTTGGGGTTGTAAAATTCACCCAGTTGGGCGGAGCTGGGGTTTGTAAATCACTCAGTTGGGCGGAGCTGGGTTGGACATCACCCAATTTGGGCGGAGCCTTGGGGTTGGAAGTCACCCCAGTGGGCGAGCTTTGGGTTGGAAATCACCCAGTTGGGTGGAGCTGGGGTTGGAAATTTCACCAGTTGGGTGGAGCTTGGGGTTGGAACAATCACCCCATTTGGCGGAGCTTGGGTTGGAAGTCACCCAGTTGGGTGGAGCTCGGGTTGGAAAAAATCACCCAGTTTTGGTGAGCTAGGGTTTGGAAATCACCCAAGTTTGGGTGGATGCTGGGGTTGGACATCACCCAATTTGCGGAGCTTGGGTTGGAAAGTCACCAAGTGGGCGAGCTTGGGGGTTGGGAAATACACCCAGTTTGGGTGGAGCTGGGGTTGGAAATCCCCAGTGGCCGGAGCTAGGGTTGGAAAATCACCCGTTGGGCCCGGAGCTAGGGTTTGGAAATCACCCAGTGGGCGCGAGCTTTGGGTTTGGAAATCAAACCCAGTTTGGGTGGAGCTTGGGTTGGAAATCACCCAGTTGGGTGGAGCTTGGCTTGGGAAATCATCCAGTTTCGTTCGGCGGAGCTTTGGGGTTGGAAATCACCCAGTGGGCAGAGCTGGGTTTGGAAATCACCGCAGTTGGGTGGAGCTGGGGTTTGTAAATCACCAGTTTGGCGGAGTTGGTGTTGGAATCACCCAGTTGGGCCAGAGCTGAGATTGGAAATCACCCAGTTGGGCCGAGCTAGGGTTGGAAATCAATCCAGTTGGCGCAGAGCTGAGATTGGAACATCACCCAGTTTGGGCGAGCTCGGGTTGGGAATCACCCAGTTGTGGTGAGCTTCGTTGGAAATCACCCAGTTGGGCGGAGCTGGGGGTTGGAAATCACCTCAGTTGGGTGGAGCTATGGTTGGAAATCACGCCAGTTGGGCAAGAGCTGAGGATTGAAAATCACCCAGTTGGGCCGGAGCTTGGGTTGGAAATCACCCAGTTGGGAGAGCTGAGATTGGAAATCACCCAGTTAGGCGGAGCTTGGGTTTGGAAATCAACCCAGTTTTTGGGCAGAGCTGAGATTGGGAAATCACGCCAGTTAGGCGGAGCTCGGGTTGGGAAAATCACGCAGTTGTGTGGAGGCTTACGGCTTTGAAATCACCCAGTTGGGGCGGAGCAAAGGGTTGGAAAATCACCCAGTTGGCCGAAGCTGGGGTTGGAAATCACCAGTTTGGGTGGAAGCTATGGTTTTGAAAATCACCCAGTGGCCTGGAGCAAGGGTTGCCAAATACACCCCAGTTGGGCGGAAGCTGGGGTTGGAAATCACCCAGTTGGGGCGGAGCGAGGGTTGGAAATCACCCCAGTTGGGCCGGAGCTGGGGTTGGAAATCCCTAGTTTGGCGGACCAAGGGTTTTGGTAATCACCCAGTTGGCGAGCTGGGGTTGGAAATCACAAATAGTTTGGGCGGAGCTCGGGTTTGGAAATCACCCAGTTGGGCGGAGCTGGGGTGGAAATCATCCAGTTGGGTGGAGCTGGGGATGGAAAAATCACCCAGTTGGGCGGAGCAAGGGTGGAAATCACCCAGTTGGGCGGAGCAAGGGTTGGAAATCACCAGTTGGGCGGAGCCTAGGGTTGGAAATCATCCAGTTGGGTGGAGCTAAGGGTGGTAATTCACTCCAGTTGGGCGGAGCTAGGTTGGAAATCACCAGTTGGGTGGAGCTAGGGTTGGTAATCACCCAGTTGGGTGGAGCTAGGGGTTGGCAATCACGCCAGTTGGGCGGAGCTCGGTTGGTAAAATCACCCAGTTGGGTGGAGCTAGGGTTGGAAATCACCCAGTTGGGCGGAGATCGGGTTGGAAAATCATCCAGTGGTCGGAATAGGGTTGGAAAAATCATCCAGTTTGGCCGGGCTAAGGGTTGGAAATCACCTAGTTGGGTGGAACTGGGTTGGGAAATCACCCAAGTTTGGGTGGAGCTTGGGTTGGAAATCACCCAGTTGGTGGAACTAGTGTTGGAAAATCAACCCAGTTGGGCGGAGCTAGGGTTGGAAATCACCCAGTTGGCGGAGTAGGGTTGGAAATTCACCCAGTTGGGCGAGCTTGGGTTTGGAAATCACCCAGTTGGGCAAGAGCTGGGGTTGGAAAATGCACGCCAGTTGGGTGGAGCGGGGTTTAAATCACCCAGTTTGGTGGAGCCTGGTGTTTGGAAATCACCCATTGGGGCAGAGCTGAGATTGGAAATCACCAGTTGGGCGGAGGCTAAGGGTTGGAAAATCACCGCAGTTGGGCAAGAGCTGAGATTGGAAATCACCCAGTTGGGCGGAGCTCGGTTGGAAACTCACCCCAGCTTGGGTTGGAGCTTGGGTTGGAAAATCATCAGTTGGGCGGAGCTGGGGTTGGAAATCACCCAGTGGGTGGAGCTTGGTTGGAAATCACCCAGTTGGGCAGAGCTGAGATTGGGAAAATCACCCAGTTTTGGGCGAGCTTTGGTTGGAAATCACCAGTTGGGCAGAGCCTGGGGTTGGAAATCACCCAGTTGGGCGGAGCCTAGGGTTGGAATCACGTTGGGCGAGCTGGGGTTGGAAATCCACCTAGTTTTGGCGGAGCAAGGGTTGGTAAATCACCTAGTTGGCCGAGCTGGGGTTGAAATCCTGTTGGGTGGAAGCTAGGGTTGGAAATCACCCAGTTGGGCGGAGCTGGGGTTGGAATCATCCAGTTGGGGTGGAGCTGGGGAATGGAAATCACCCAGTTTTGGGCGGAGCTGGGGTTGGAAATCACCTAGTTTGGCGGGCAAGGGTTGGTATCACCTAGTTTGGCCGGAGCTGGGGTTGGAAATCCCTAGTTGGGTGGAGCGGGTTCCCAGGGATGGAGCTTGGAAAATCTATCTCCAGTCTTGGCGCGAGCTGGTGTGTTGGGAAATCACCAGTTGGGTGGAGAGGGTTGGAGAATCACCAGTTGCGGTCGCGAGCTGGGGTTGTGAAATCACCTAGTTTGGCGTTGTGGGACATACCAGTGGCTGCTGGATGAAATTCACCAGTTGGGGCGCGAGCTTTGGGTGTTCCGGTAATCACTCCATCGTTGGGTGGAGCTATGGACAACCAGTTGGCGATCGGTGAATCACCCAGTTGGCGTGAGCTAGGGTTCGAAAATCACCTAGTTGGCGGAGCAGAGGTAGGTAAATCTACCCAGGCTTTGGCATAGGAGCGGGTTGGAAAATCACCCGTTGCGGCGGACGCCTAGGGTTGGAAACACCAGTTGGGCGGAGCTAGGGTTTGGAAATTCATCCCAGTTGGATGGAGCTGGGTGTGGAAATCACCAGGTTGGGCGGGCTAGGGGTTGGAAATCACCCAGTTGGGGAGGCAAGCTTAATCACGTTGGGTGTTGTTAATCACCCATGGCGTTGGGAGCTAGGTGGAATAATCACCCAGTTGGGCGCCCAAGTAAAATACCTTCAGCGTATGGATACAGACTAGACGTTTATCCATCACAAGATGGGTGAGTAGGTCGAAATCCCAACCATGTTGGGCGTGAGCTCGGGTTGGTAATTCCACCCAGTTGGTGGAGCTAGGGTTGGAAATCCACCCAGTTTGGGCGCGAGCTTCGGGTTGGAAAAATCATCCAGTTGGCCGCAGGTTGAATCTCCGTCGAGCTAGGGTTGGATTCCCTGTTGGGTGGAATGTTGGAACCCGTGTAGCTTGGGTTGATCACACCCATGACTGGGTTGGGAATCACCAGTTGGGCGGGAGCTAGGGTTGGAAAATCAACCCAGTTTGGGCGGAGTTAGGCGTTGGAAATCACATCCAGTTGGCAGTAACGCCAGAGCTTAGGGTGGAAATCACAATCCCATTGGCCGTAGTATGTGCGTGGAACACTGTAGAGTGAAACTTGTTGGAATATCGACCCAAGTTGCGGTGGAGCTTGGGTTGGAAATCACCCAGTATGGTGGAGCTATGGGGTCGGACAAATATGAGTGCAGAATAATGGCTGGGGACATATCGCAGACAAGAGCAGTGGGACGGAAGGGCGGAGGCAACCACGGGAAGAGATGGTTGGTAGTAAGACAAAAAGTAACACGCCGACCTGCCTGTGGTGAGGGAGTGAGAGACCAAAGATCAGTCTCACCGTCAGATGCTCAATTATTTAAATGCCTTGGTTTCCACAAGCGTGAAGTCGAGAAAGTGAGAGGCAGGAGCACCAAGCCCAGAGGGGAGCGCAGTACTCCATCAGGCTGCCACAAAAGCTTTGTATGTGGTCAGGCAGCTGAGGTCGGCAAGGCAAGGCTTTTGCACAGATGGAGGATGCCCAGTCAGAGGACTGGCTGTGGAGGCCAAGTTTGGAAATTTTGGCTTTCTCCGGAAAGATCACGACAGTGACACCCAGAAGCTTGAATGAAAAGTGACTTCTTCCAGGAGGATTGTTGAGAAAGCAGATGGCGGTGGTGGTGGGGTGGGGGGCGCAGTGAGGTTGCGAAGATTTGTCATGGCCTGAAAAGACATGTTTCCCATCGTGTGTGGGACCAGTTTGTGATTTTAATCCAGTTTACAGAGAGCGAAGAACCTGTATCCTTGCCCACAGAAAGAGTACAGATGTTAGGGCAGAGGGTGGAGTCAATCAGCAAAGAGATGTGGCAGGATTTTCCAGGATCCATTGATGAAAACCAGAAAAGAACAGGGCAGAACTTCTGGAATTGAGGACCTCCAGCGCTGGACAGGAAAGGGGGATTTCCTCATTGAGGTCCACACGTGACCTGCGACAGGAGAGGAAGTCTGCAGCCATGAGTGGGAGTCACCTTGGATACCATCAGAGAGAGTTTGAATGAGCAGTGCGGGTGCCAGAACCGTATCGAAAGTTCGTGATATGTGGGGAGATTTCCTCTTTCTTTTGTCCTTAATTCTTGCTTTCATTTTTTTCATTTTGTTCATTTTTGCCCTCTTTTATCTCCCATTTCACTTTCCAATTTCTCTCTTTAATTGTAAATTCTGTCTTCGGAAGAAGTGGAATCTCAGGAAACCTTTTTGAACAAGGCTCACCTGGTCTGTCTGGATGGGTTTTGAAGTGGGAGCTGAAAGCCGAATCTCTAATTCATAGTCCCTCCTGATCACTCCATCTTTACTCGTTGCTTTGTGTCAGATTGCTTCTGATGAGTCCAAATGTAGGATTTTGTTTTCCACCTGATAACATAACATCAAGGTCCAATGGTGTTAATGGTTAACACTCTGGAACTTTTGAAATCCAAGCGATTTGAGTTCAAATATCGGTGGGACTCAAATGTTTTATTTTGGAGGTTTGGTCAAGGGAAACGGAGAGGACAAGGCAGAAATCGGTGGAACTGCGGTTTTATTCGGAGGGGATCAATTATAAATCAGAAGAGGTGGTGTGGAACATTTGTGGAGAATTTAGTGAGGAACCACATGTGGAATGTTGTGTGCAGTTTTGGTCACAACAAAAACTCAAGGAAAGGACATGCAGAAGCTGCCACAAAGAGGGTCAGACGCGAGGGTCACTGATTGATTCTGGGCGCGTGGGAGACTCAGTATGAGGGGCAGCTGAAGGAGACAGGACTTTACGTGGACTATAATTGGAGCTAAAGTGTTTGTTTTATCTCCTTCCTGGACGAAGCGTCGACGGTATACTACATTGCAAGGTCAACATGACTCGGATGGTGAAAATGTACACAACCTTTTTTTTTTTTTACAGTTTTGTTTCCCAGTTCACATACAAAATTTTTTCACTAGTTTTCCCCCTTTTTGGAATTGAAAGTTCACATCGTATCGGGGACGTGGATTGAAAAAGCAATTACCGCCTCTTGTTATTTAAAATTCCATTTTAATATCTTTTGTTTGGTAACTTTTTATTACATTTTTCCTGTTGGGTATTCTAGTGTTAAAAAAACTTATTGATAAAGTTGTTCATCGATTTTATCTCCAGTCTTCATGACACCGTTAAGATTATTAGATATATGAAGTTTCAACGGTGATTCTCGTTTCCTTTGGAAATGAACTCACCTGTGGTGAGGCTTCAAGGTCGCTCAGCAATAATAAAAATCACTCATTCACCAGTTTTGGAGATTAAAGGAGTCCATTTGCATGGTTTTTGGTGTCACTGTGTGTTCCGCAATGAGCACCGGAGAAAAGAAAAGAAGCACCAGAAGAATTGTTTGAGGAGGTCAGGCACAAGATTTGTATCCAAGCATGGACAATCTCTAAGGTATAACAAGTCCTATCTCCAGAGACCTGATGGTTACCTGTGTCCACCGTACAAATGTTTATCAGGAAGTTTTAAGGCCGCATGGCCACTGTAGCCAGAACCTTCCGCTGGAGTTGGCCTCAAAGTAAGACTTTGATCGAAGATTTGCAGTGAAGGATTGTTCGAATGTGGAGGAAAAGCACCTCGATGGCTGTTAAACGATTCAGGCTGACCTTCAAACACAAGGTAGACAAGTTTCAACTCGCACATCCGTCCACTCATGATAAGGGGGTCTATGGTAACAGACCCAAGAGGACCCCATGTGAGAAGAGAGACAGAAGAATAGCCCGGACTGGAGTTCCCTAAACGACACCTGAACAGCCAATGATGCCTTTTTTTCTTTTTTTTTTTTTTTTTTCTGGGAAGAGAATGTTCTGTGGACAGTGAGCACAAATTAGAGTTCTTAGGTAAAGAGACATCAGTCAGCTATGTTTACGAAATACAAAATGATCCTTAACAAGAAAAGAATCACCTTCCCTCCATCAAACAATGGAGAGCGTTCAGTGATGTTTTGGGGTTTGCTGTTGCCTTGCTGCCTCTGGTATGGTACTTGAGTGTGTGTGCATGCATCATGAAATCCAAGAGATTATTCAAGGAGGAATTTTGGAGAACAAATGTTTTCGCCTCCTGTGTAAGAAAGCTGTGTCTCTGTCAGCTTTCTGACACCTTGGTTTGAAACATTGACCCCAAAAACACACTTCAAAACACCAGGAATGGTTTCAAGATAAAACACTAAGATGGTTTGAAAGTGGCCAGCAATGAGTCCAGAATCTATTCCTCATGAACACCTGTGGGGAGATCTGAAACAGAGGTTGGGAAGAAGGTCCCTTCAAATCTGGAAACATGGAGCAGTTTGGTTACAAGAAAGAGTGGGCATGCTGCCAGGAATAGAGGAGTAGGAATCGCTTCATTCATGGCTACAGGAAGAGCTTCACTAGCAGGTGTTCTGTCCAAGGTCCTGATACCAAAACATTAGTCGAGGTGTTAATATTTTAATCATGGCCATTCTATCGTATTTTCTGATTTAGAAGAGATTTATTAAGTTCTGAATCAAAAACAAAGGTTCTGGATATTTACAGTGAAATGTAGAATTGTGGGAACAAAAGCTTTTGTGTAATTTAGAACTTATTTTTTGAAAAAATTATGAAGTTATTTGAAAAATACGTGCAAGGGTGACATTATTTTTGGCACGACTGTGTAATGTGTGTGTGTGTGGTTTATGTGTGTGTGGGTATTTTGTGTGTGTGTTTTTATGTGTTGTGTTTGGTGGTGTATTGTGTGTGGGGTGTGGTTTTGTTTTGGTATTTGTGTGTGTGCTGTGAGTGTTGTGGTTTTATGTGTGTGTGGGATTGTTTGTAAATGTGTGTGTTGGGTATTGTGTGTGGTATTGTGTGTTTTATGTGTGTGTGTGTGTATGTGTGTGTGTATTATGTTGTGTGGTGTGTGTGGGTATGTGTTGGTGGTTTATGTGTGTTGTTAGGTTGGGTGTGTTGGATGGGGTGTGTATGTTGGGTGATTTGTTTGTTTGGGTGCTGTTGGTTGTTTTTGTGGGTTTTGCCTTTTTTAACACCGGTTCACATTTCATTCGTTCGTGTCCTTGCCAGATGGACAAATGGTTCTCTGGCCCTTTGATTCAGAAGTGGAAGGTCCTTCGGCTTCCAAATCCTCAGGACCCACCTCAGGTCTGGAATTTGTATCATGTCTTGAGGAACACGGAGAATGAAAAAAGCATCAGGTGTAGTAACAAGGGACAGGTATGTAACTGGTACCAATTTTCATTTTCTTGCTCACCTGCTTGCTTTCATGCGTTCATGAGGAGACTCAGTTTCGGCACGGTGAAGATTCATAACCTTAAAGACCTGGTTTCCTGCGGCTTCAAGTGAGCAGAATGTGAGGCAGGGGGCCAGTCTAGAGGGGAGATGCAGTTCGCGTTACCAACTGAAACCGTTCATCGACAGTGACCTTGTGATTGCCTCGTCGTTGAGATGAAGAACAAGCGCTCGACAACTGAAGATTTTCATTCTCTTCTCCCGCGAGATGTCTCAGACCCAGAAGAATGAAGTTTTTGAAAAAACTTGGTTTCTTGTTCGGATTTTCTCTTTCTTCTTTCTTTCAAATTTTCTCTTTTATTTGTGTATCTGTCTTCGGACAGTGGAATTCTCAGGAAACTTTTTTGAAACAAAGG
>JAXMNL010000173.1:44986-59489 GCA_035128595.1 Eptatretus atami | reverse complement strand
GAAGAAGGAGGGGGGGGGGGCGTGAGTGAGAGGGTTGGCGTGTGAAAAAATGCCCCAATCCAGTCTCTCTTACGCACCTACGGGCCCTACTAGTCTCTATCTAATAATTCCAGCACTCGCTGTGTCTCCGTCGTGTGTCTGCGACGCGTTTCTCGAAAGCACTGGATCGATCTAATTGAAACTGCAGTGAATATTACTGGGGACCCCGCGATGTCCTTTCAAGTTAGAATGTTAATCGGAACAGCGGTTCCCACAGTTACGGCCATTATTCCAACCAATGACAGTTGACAGGTCTATGACGTCACGAAATGACGTCACAAGTTGTTTTTGGTTTTTTTTTGCACGATTGCGAAATCACAAATTCCTCTTCTTCGTTTATATGACGTCACAATTTGACGCGGACCTGAGTATGTGCGTTTTCAATGTTTTTGGATAGTCGTCTTCTTCAATCCGTTTTCAAGCTTTCCCACAGGTTTTGAAAGCTGTTTTTCCCAAGGTTTTGAATTAAATTGTTCACAAATTATTTAATTGAATCCCAAGGTTTTGAATTTCTCCCCGAGGAAACAGCTGTTCCCCAAGGTTTAAAGTTTTTTTTTCCCCAAGGTTGAATTAATGGTTCAATTATTAAATTAATCCCAAGGTTTTGAACTTCTCCAAGTGAACAGCGTTTCCCAAGTTTGAAAGTTTATTTTTTGTTTTTTAAGTACGTTTTGCGTACGGCCACGGCACACAGCCACGAACCGTACGGGCACGCAGAGACGAAGAACGGCTGTTGTGGTTGTTGTTTCGCACAGGTTTGAAAGTTTTTTTCTTTTCCCATGCCACGTACAGGCACGCACGTACGGCACGCAGCACGGCAACGACACGTGAGCCACGCACTATGGCACGCGAGAGCGACAGGAAACGGCCTGTGTGGTTGTTGTTTTCTGGCACTGAGGTTTGAAGTTTTTTCTTTTTCGTCCGTACCGGCGACCGTACGCAGAGCACGCCACTTCAGTACGCCGAGGGCACGCACGCACGCCGTCTGCACCACGTAACAGCCACGACTACGGCACGCAGAGAGCAAGGAACGGCTGTGTGGATTGTTGTTTTCTGGCCGAGGTTTGAAAGTTTTTTCTTTTCCAGCACGTACGGGCACCACTACGGCGGAAAGCCATGGCCACGGACGTACGGGCACTTGGCTCTACGTATGACGCACGTTCGCCGTGACTCACGTACGGCCCACTAATACTTAAAAATCCTGTTCGTGTCAGACGAAGAACAAGACACGAACATAACAAACGGCACCTTGAAGTTTGAAAAGAACTCTCGGTAGCCCCCAGCCAGGATGTAAATTTCAGGTAGTGGAGATGAGGGTACGTGTTGATGTTGCGGTCGAGCTCTCGCACGGACGCCTGCGGACGACAGGGGGCTGACTCAACAATCGGGAGTCAGGCAATTCAACAAGAGTGCCGGGCTGGTTTAACATTCCATTTCCATTCCAATCCACGGAAGTGCGACCTGTGCAGTTCTGACAACGAGTGATGTTACATTTTGGGCCCAGGTTGACGGAGAAGTCGCAGTGGAAGATAAGGATGAGATGCCCGCGAGAAGAATGTCGCCTTCTCATGTAAATGAATAGCGTGTCGCGCGTCTTTCAGTCGGATACTTGAAATTGAGGGAACCCTAGAGAAGATAACAATCGATAACAATGATCACTTGACATCTGAAATCACAAAGCGATCGACAAGGGTACGCCTCCCCCGGCCATCGCCCTCGACTTACCCTTATCCAATGATGGCCTATTTTTTTTTCGGAACCACCCTATGACCTTCACATGTAGAGGATAGAAGTGGAACAAGAAAATTTAAAATCTACGATCTATCCAAAAAAAAAACCTCAAACATCATGAAAATCGGAGGTAAACTATTCAAGTTATGAACAAAAGGGTATTTTTGGTTAATTAGGTCACAATCCGAAAAAAGTAGGTCAAGAACACCAATCAGATATCAGGTGGATAACTTCAGTGCAGGTACACAATTATGTGTAAGAACATCCTGGAAGGGCCAAGCGAGTCTTTGAGGTTCTCCATTGGCAGAATTGAGTGATGAACAAACAACAACAAAAACATGTTATTTTTTTCAGACCACCATTTGACCTTGACTTTAACCTGGAGGGGTATGATGTAAATAGCATAAATGTGCCTTGCTTTATGCTATCTACGGGGGCAGTTTTGTTCTCATCAGACAAAGTTACGGCAAAAAAATGGTAAAATGTCTATTATTGGGTGATGGCCTTAAAAATTAGGCCAAGGTCAAAGAATTATGTCCAATCGCACGTACATTGTACTGTATTTACATTATTGAGGCAAAATTTCATTCCGAAAGTCCCAGCTGGCTCTGAGAGACAGCTCGGAAATTGGGAATGCAAGAAGAAGAAGAAAAAAATGGTAGTTTAGTACCTCCAAAGGGTCAAAGAAACTCTGGGGTACCATTAAAAAGTGGGGGGCACTAATTGGATAATGGATTAAACAAATCGGACAACAGCAATCAGCTTCCACGATGATATGCGGAGAGTTTAACGAATCGAAAACTGTTTTTAATTAGGAATGACAAACACTCGCGGCGGATCGCAGCGAAAAAGTTGGGAAAAAAAAATGTGTTGAGAAATAGAAGACTTCAATATTCACCGACGCCCCATTCCCAAGGAAAGGCGATGATTTCGATTCCAGCCACCTCGATTCGCCTTCGAACTCGTACGGATAACGACAGTCGATAACAATGAATGCTCCACGGCGTTTCAAATTCTCACCGAGCATACAAGGCATCTTGCGTCACGGAGGGAAACATGTCGCGGTAGTTCAAAGACAGGTTAATCCTGACAACGGATTGAATCCAAATACGGAGAGTGATTTGCTTCGAATTCCTGTGCGGAGAAGAATCCTTAACGTCTCCTGGACAAATGTACTGAGTTTTTGTCGCGGGCCTTGCAATGACCGGCAAGGGCAAGCCTGAGACGAGGGTAGACTGAGTCATTTTTAGACATCACCGATTCGCAAAACCGCGTCGTCGCAGCATCACCATTGGAAAGCAAACAAATGCTGACGGCACCTTGGTGGAGTCTCCAGATAGGATGGATTGGCAGAGGAGCATGGGGCGGCCTGATACAGTCTGCGAACGCATACCCCGAACGACGTCGACGGGGCCTAAGAGCCGTGAGAGATATCAGGTGGATATCAGAGGGATCATGCAAACAATCGAAATAAGAAGTTGTGATTTAAATTTGTCCATGAATTGTGTTATCTCCCTGGGTTTGTGGTGGTTTCTGTCGTCACAATTGTGTGCATTTGCAGTTCAGAACAAACAAACCGGGACTGAATCTCATGGTGATTTTGGCTTGAAGAACTCTTCCTGGCCAATCAATAAGAAGTCCTCACTCACGTGACTTTTATGTTGCCGACCTTCACATCGATCTTGTGATTCAATACCCAGTCAAATGTGCATCGACGTGTCGGCAATCGAACCACCGCGAGTTTAAACACTTGCGTGCAATTTAATAATTACTGGCCATCGCTTCTCTGGTGGGTTACATCAAACGACAGCATGTTGGACTTCACAAACGATTCCATGTCTACCTGTGAATCTCAACGAGGGATGTAAATACGTGAAACCTACTCGTTATCCTCGTATTTCTCGTATCCGATCCAGATTCGCCAAAATTTGAATTAATAGTTCTTTGTCCACATCAGACCTGTTCCACCAAGTTTCATCCAATCCGTCCGTCACTTTTGAGATCCATCCAACCATACAACAGAGATCTTTCAAACACGTACTTATTGTTGATGTTGCTGTCGTCATGGTTACGATTGTTGTTTCGCGTGCTTTTCCATGTACGTTCGATACTTTTTCTTTTGCTTCAAGAAGTGTTACAAGTATATATCATTTCACGTGCTCTTTTCATTGTCCTCATTTCTGGACTGAAGGGTCCCTGCTGTTCGTAGAATAATGACAATGGTTCCGTTTGTACGCTTATGTTAAAGCTCTAAGTCCTGCCTCTTCTTCCCTCCGAAAGAGGGCTTTCAAACGGCATTTTTTATGATTAACAGAAACAATTTTTTGTTCCCAATTTTCAAACAGTTCATGGATTAAGCTTTGCAAAAGTTAAAAAAAATAAAAAATTTATATTCTGACAGAGGAACCGTTTGAATAAAGCGTGTGGACCATGACGGACCGACACACGGGATGGATGGACGGACGGAGAGACGTGTTTCTTTCGGATATATTTGGAAATTCACCCTCTCAGTTCTCCCAGGTCAGTTAGGTCAGTATGGGATGCAATGCGCCGGAGCAGCGCGTCGCTGCGTCCACTTTCCGCCGTACTCAGGGGCCTCCGTCTGGTCCATCCCCCAGGCAGATGCCTGGCCTCCCCATCTCCTTGAGATGCCGATCAACCTGCCTGCGACCACGAGGCACGTGGTCGGCCATTGGCCTCCTCCACTCACGAGACTTCCCTCGCTGAGAGAATTGTGAAGCAGGATCGCGTCAGGAAAACGAGCACATGTCCAACAGCCGCAGCTGACGCTCACGGACCATGCAGTAACAAATCTCATTTGAGTTTCAACAAACGAGGTGGATCACAGTGGATTGGAGGGTCAGGAATCGGGATAGTTCAAAGCTCAACTGTGGGTCAGCCTGGTACAACCGATCAAAGTAACCGCGCAACAATCCTCACTTGGACTCCTTTGCTCAGAGCCCTCCACCCTCCGCTTCATGCAGTTACCATAGGGACGGGCTTGGATGAACGCAATGCGCATATTCCCTGTAAGCAGGACGAGAATCATTTGACCACAGGTGATGCTCTACCTCCTCACAATTCTTGCAGCATAGCCTCCTTTCCGAGCCCTCAGTGCATGTAACAGATTTTACACCTCAACTCCCATGAACAGCTCAGTCTTGCCATTCCAGCCGCGGCCCTTGAACCTACTGGTGCCTCGTCCTGGTTCAGGAGGAGTATGCTCTTTCATCAAAGACTCATTCCTCACATCTCCATGCATGCCTCATCCCCTATACCCAGGAATACCTCTGCTACGGCTTTCCCCTCCACTCCCACCTTCATGTTTATAGTCACTGTACCGTCCCCCAAACAGGATGACTCCATTTACAACTTCACTATCCGAAACATGGACCAACTTCTTATCCACAGAGCTCCTGACACATACAAAGCTTTCTCACAGCTGATGGAGTACTGTCTCCTCTGGCTGGTGCCCTGCCTTCCCACCTTTGTCGGCTTTCACCGGACTGTGGAAACAGGCATTTCTGGATCATTAGCATCTCCGCGGTGGGAGGCTTGAGTTTTGGCCTCTCACTCTCTCACGCAAGGCAGGTCGGTGGTCTTTCTGGTCTTCTACCGTGTCCTCTCGCGTCTGCCCACTCCCCCTGCTGTTCTGCGATCCTCGATTTTTTTTCTTCACCGTTATGCAACCCAACCCACTCCTTCAAATTCCATGCTTTCCTTCCTAGAAGTCCCATGTAATGTCCCATTCTTGTATCCCCAGTGTTCGCACACCCCATCCCTCTCCCTTCACCAGATTCCTTACGTCTCTGTCCCCACTGTTTGCCGTTCCCTCTCGCCGCCTCTGTTCTCATGCCCCCTTGCTGTGCGTGTGTGTTTGCTCTCATTCGAGCCAGACAAGGTGTACAAAATAAAAAAAGACAGTAATCATCTTGTTTGTGTTTTTAACATACATCATCATTCGAGTGAGGGTGCCTCACGAACGCCGATAGCTATTATCACATCAACACGGATTTCACCCAGGAGGAAACCCCTTCTTGAGGATGGAGCAATGTTGAAGTGCGTTCCTGGAACGTCATAGTTTCATCGTGACTTTAGTCCTCTGTCAAGTTTGTTGACTCTGAGATCGTAGGTACCCAGTGACACCGAAGAACGAATAACTCGAATCCTCGAATATCGTGGTCTAGACAACAGAGGTACCAATAGGTTAGTTTGTGTGATTGACCTCATAGGTCTTCTTTCATCCCGCAGTAGACATTCGGTCACGCTGTCCTTCTCTTCACATCCTGGAAACGAATTTGGTAACACAGATGTGTTTTGAGTCGCCGTATTGACCTCCCGTCCCAGACATCATATCACTTATGCACAAGCCAAAGCACAAACAACTGAACACAGATACCAATGAGGTACAAGATACTGATTGAGACACATGATACTGATGAGTGTACTGGCAAATGAATGAGGTTCAGCGATGAGTACCGCATACTGAGAGTACCAGCATGCCAATGAGGTTCAAAACTGAGACATACCAAAGATACTGATAGGTATCGCGCACATCAGATGAAGTACGCATGCCATGGTTCCAAGATATTGTTGACATCCAAGATATTGATGAGGTATTCATGATCATATGATGAGGTATTGAAACAAACAAGGGCTCAGTATGCTGGTACTCATCAGATTCACTCAGAATGCTGGTACCTAGTCAGTATCTTGTCCATCAATGTATGCCGCAGATGACTTCATCAGTAATCAGAGACCTCATCAATTTATACCTCATCAGTTTGGAACCTCTCGTTATGCCCTCATCCAGCATCCTTGTAATCAATGGTAATGCCGTACTTCAATCAGATCATGTGTATATTGAGATACCATTTTGCTCATCATATCTGACTATCATATCTTTGTTACCTTCACTCTGTATCATGGTACGCTCAATTATCTTGGTACCTCATCGTATCTTGTACATCAATAGCATCCGGACCGCCCGTGCGATGACGCCCAAAACATTCGTTCAGAATCTCTTACGGTTTAATCCCCATTCGGAAATTTCGCTTACATTCTCTTTATCTATCTGCCTGGTGACGGGTGTGATCTCTTCGTGGGTTCTCTGAAAAAAAACACGAAAATCAGAATGATTAAGAGTTGTGATTTTGGTGAACAAACTTCAAGCAAAAGTCTCATCAAACACTGACACCATGAAACGTGGTGACGGGTCCTCAACAACACCTGAACCATTGAACGCTGTGACGGGTCTCAACAACACCTGAAACACGATGAACGTGTGACGGGTCTCAACAACACTGACACCAATGAACGGTGTGACGGGATCTCAAACACACTCTGACACCCATGAATGTGTGACGGTCTCAACAACACCTGACAACATGAACGTGTGACGGTCTCAACACACCTGAACACCAAGAACGTGTGAACGGGCGGGTCTCAACACACCTTGACACATAGAACGTTGTGACGGGTCTCAACACCTGGACACCATTGAACGTGTGACGGTCTCAACAACACCTGACACCATGAACGTGTGACGGGTTTTTCACAACACCTGACGCCATTGAAACGTGTGACGGAGGTTCTCAACACCTAGACACCATTAACGAGTGGACTGGTTCACAACACCTGACACCTGTACGTGTGACGGTTTCACAACACCTGACACCATGAACGTGTGACATGGTTCTCAAAACACCTGGAACATGAAGTCGTGACACGTCCTCACAACTGAACACATTAATGTGCTGCTCACCATGACTTGACACCATGTTAACAAAGACGGGTGACTTATCTCAACAACACTGACACTGTACGTGTGACGGTCTCACAACCACCTGACAACCATGTATAGTGTGACGGTCTCAACAACCTGACACCACATGAACGTGTGGACGGTTACACAACACCTGACACCATGAACGTTGTGCGGGTCTCAACAACACCTACACCGATGAACGTGTGACGGGTTTCAACAACACCCTGACACCATGAAACGTGTGACGGGTCTCAACAAACTGAACACAATGAACGTGTGACGGGTCTCAATAACACCTACACCATGAACGTGTGACGGTCTCAACACAACCTGACACATGAAACGTGTGACGGGCTCAACAACCACCTACACATGTAACGTGTGACGGTCTCAACCACACCTGACACCATGAACGGTGTGAGGTCTCAACACACACCTGAACACCATAGTAACGTGTGCGGGTCATCAACAAACCTGACACCCATGAACGTGTGACGGGTCTCAACAACCTGCACCCATTGTACGTGTGTCGGTCCATCACCCCACACCTGACTTAGGTCAACCGACCATGAACGATGGACGGTCCTCACAACAGCACTGACATACGTCCAATAACACGTGTGACACGAACGTGTGTCTCAACAACCACCTGACACCATGGAACGTGTCAGGTAACAACCATTACGGTTGTGGTCTCAACAACACCTGACACCATGAACGTGTGACACGCTTCAACAACACCTGGACACATGAAGGTCGTGACGATGTAAATCCCTCCCTCTTCCTGCCCTCACTCCTGCCTACTTCCCCATCCCTGCGACATTCAAAGTTGTGAGAGGAGACATACTCGGTGAACTTAAAGTCTGGGATCATTATTCATTTTTCCATAAAATGATTATTGAACTGAACTACAACTTAAAGTGGGGAAAGTTGGGAATGTCGTTGTCGGCGGGATGGCTTATTGGAACTGGGAATTCGATTACTGCAAAGTTCAGCCCGTTGGTCTACATCACACAATGAGATGTAGCTTGTGTCGCGATTGCAGCTCCTCTGTACATTCGCGAAGGAATTTGTGATTCTTTCAGGCCTGCCGACGGTGATAGCTCGCCTACTCTCAGAAAGACCAAGTGTTGGGATCATTTAAGTTTTATCATGTTTGTACACAAAGTCAAGGCTCTTGGAAAGAGCCATGAAACATGATATGGATCGTGAAACAACGTAACAAAAGATGGAGGGGGGCGCAGGGGGGACACAAACCAGGGGTGAAGGAACAAATAGGAACTTGAACAAAATAAGGATACGCAGGAAGGAACTGAGGGGGTGGATGGGGGGGATAGGGAGGACGCAGGGTGGACAATATGGATAAGAAGGAAACTCTCAGGAAGTTAAAACGGGGAGGTTGGAAGGCGGTTGGCTTGAGGTTGGGCATGGAGGATTAAACGGGGATAGAAAAAGAATCATGTGCTTGGATTTGAAGATGCGTGAATGAACCTTTCTGCTAAACTAAGTTCCTCCACATTTTCACGAAACTTAATTCCAGTAGACGGGACAGACGGCTAAGGGGCCATTTGATGGATGTGCAACCACTGATGATCACGTGCATTGCAAACCGAGGATCCAGTTTATAGCCTGGGTCGGAAGTCGGGATTTCGAACCCAGGCTAGACAGGTTCAGGGGAGAGTGGACACACATATGGGCTTGTCCTGCCATCCAGGAAAATGGCATTAAACCCCAGGATCAAATGGATCATACTCGGCATAAACCCAGGAAGAAGTAAGGAATCATGTCTGAGGATTAAACCCGGAAAGCAATAGATCATTTGTGGGATTAACCCCAGGAAGGAACACTGGGATCATTGGTTAAACACCCTAGGAAAAAAATGGAATCACTATTGGCATTAAACCCAGAAAGAAGTACGGAATCATGTGGGATTAAAACCCGGAATAAATAGGAACATTGGATTAAACCAGAAGAAATGGATCATTATGCATTAAACCCCAGGAAGAAATAGGATCATGTTGGATTAACCCCAGGAGCAAATGGAAATCATGTGGGATGAAACCCAAAGGAAGAAATGGAGCATGGGGATTAAACCCCATTAAGAAATGGGAAATCTGTGAGAATTAAACCCGGAAAGAAATCGGGAATGATATGGAATTAAACCCAGAAGAAATTGGGAAATGTTATGGGCATTACCCCCAGCTAAGAAAATGGGATATACGGGATTCAACCCAGTTAAAGAAATGGGAATGAATACGGTTAACCCCCAGCTTAAGAAAATTGGGATGACTATTAGCGCATTAACCCTAATAAGAAATGGGAATCATATTGGCATTAAACTCCAGTAGAAATCGGGTTACATGATATGGCATTAAACTCCGTAAGAAATGGGGAATGATATGGCATAACCCAGTAAGAATGGGAATATTATGGCATTAACCCCCAGCTTAAGAAAGGAATGATCATGCACTTAACCCCCAATAAGAAATGGAATCTATGGCATTACAACTCCAGTAAGAAATGGGAAATGATTATGGTTAACCCCCTAATAAAGGAAATGGGGATCATTCATATGGCATTAAACTCCAGTAAGAAATGGTTACTGATATAGCATTTAAACTTCTCACGTAAGAGATGGAATGACTATTCGGCATTAACCCCAGTAAGAATGGGAATGAATGGCATTACCCCCAGTAAGAAATGGATGATATGGCATTAACCCACAATAAGAAATGGAGGCCCAATCACCTATGGCATTTAAAACTTCTGTAAAGAAATGGAGAATGATATGGCACATTAACCCCCGTAGGACAAATGGGAATGATTATGGCATAAAACCACCCAGTAAGGGAAATGGGAATGATATTTGGATTAACCCCCAATAGAAATGGATTCATATGGCATTAACCCCCATAAGAAATGGGATCATATGGCATTAAACTCTAGTAGAAATGGCAATGCTGTGTTGGATTAAAACCCCAGGCAGATATGGAATGAATACGGAATGGAAATCGATGAATTCCGCTCGATGACAAACACAAACCTGGACTTTGAAGGAGAGTATGAATCGTGTGGGCGAAAGCCGGCCTGCTCCATGGGATTTTAACTGAAACCCTGAAAATAAAAATGCGACTGAGAACACATGAAACACGTAGCATGGATACAAACCTGCTTTGTCTTCATGCAGTAAAATTAAAATAAATAAACCAGTGGGGGGAAAGAGGGTTGAGGGGCAGTTGCATGAGGAACATCTTCTACAACAATAAAAAACACATTGGATAAGAAACAGATGAGGACAAAAAAAATGTAATTGCGCGAGCAAAGGCTTCCCAACCCTTGTGGTTCACAGACCGCAAGCTCCCCGGAGTAATTCCCTGCCCAGAATCTACACGACACCCTTCACCAGTCTAAGTACAGCTTCGGCGGTTCGAAGCACAAGTATCAGGAACATTGCAAAGCTCAAAGGCAAAAACAACTACGCGACTACTTTCCTGTCTCCGACCCAAGCAGATCTTCAGCACCTCCTCTTCACTCTTCTTCTGTTGTTTCACTTCAGCTTTGACCTGTGCAGCTTGTTCACCCCCCACTGCGTCCTGTCCATGCTGTTTGAATGCTTTCCTTCCCCCCCAATACAACTTATTTTCCTTTCCACTTCTGCTCTCACTCTTCCATGAGCCTCGACCGCTGTACACAAAAAATCACTCGGCACCTGAGACGTGTCCCAATGATCCACGATCCTGGAAGTTCCCGCGAAACTTTGCGAGGTTGGGCAACTGGCTCAGAGCACGCAGTGCAGCTCGGACGCCACCGGCGACTGAGTCATGACTCGAGCACTCGGATTTAGGTCTTAACGGACATATTTAAACCTTGGGAGTTACCATGGAACAAGACAACAAAAGTGCCTTGACGACTTGAATGAGGAATCCACAGCGAGCTTCACCGCCTGCGCACCTGTTGATGATTACAAGGTACAGATGAAGAGGAAGATACCCTGTGCGACCCACACGTGATTATATCTGTTCACGTGTTACTGTCAATTGACCAATGGCGGTAACAGGGACGGGGCGAGGGCGTCAAATAACAAACAATAAATAAAGCACGTAGTTGCATCATCATACACAAAATGTCACTGAAGATGGTGTCACTGTCAGTCTTCGCTATGTTACCAAAAGCTGGGACTGGGGATAATCCATAAAACATCGTACTGGCGAGATCCCTCACTCCTTCTACATTCTGACACCGAGAGAAGTGCGGCGCCATCCCAAGCACGTTCTAGGAGGACGAAGGTAGGTGAGTATGAACTTCGAATTTGGCACGGAGAGAAAGAAAGAATGCGAGTTCAGGTTGCAAGTTCCACCTTGATCGGAGCCAAATCAGAGCGGACGATGTTAATTGTGGGTAAGGAAGGTGATTGAGAGGTCCTGTCGAATTGCATTTGGTCACATCTGTCTTCGCGCCAGCCCTAGGGAAATAAATAAATTGTTGTATACCATCACCCACTCCCCGGTTCGGAAAAGCTTTCGGACAATACTGTCCTCACTACCCATCGTACATCATTTCTACAAGATAATTTGACTTCTCCACTTTCCCATCATTCCTCCCCACTTCCCGACACACCGCCTGTACTCCTTCCCATATTCACCCCATCAATCCATCCTCCCCTTATATCATTACCCCCTCGACATGCTCATTACCCTCTTGGAGTCATAAGGCTGTCAAGCTCGGCGTGAGCGACAAGAGGGGACCGTCCCTGCTTTCCAGGACGATGAGGTGCCTGGCGTTTAAAGGACGAGCCAAATGCCGGCTGGGGAGCATCAAGCACAGCGGTTCCTGCTGACGTCATCTCATGAGGGACACTTCTCCATCCGTCCTCACCTCCAGGCTGCTCAAGCTCGGGGTGAGCGACAAAAATAGGGACCGTCCCTGCTTCCAGGGACGAATGAGGTGCCTGGGTTAAGGACGAGCACAATGCCGGCCTCGGGGACGCTCCAAGCACAGGTTCCTGCTGAGTTCATTCTTGAGGGACACTTCTCCACTCGTCCTCCTCCAGGCTGCTCAAGCCCGGGTGTGAGCTGACATAATTAGGGGACGTCCCGCTCCAGCGACGATGAGGTTGCCTGGGTTAAGTTGACGAGCACAATGACGGCTCGGGGAGTCAAGCACAGGATCCTGCTGAGTCATCTTCTGCAGGACACTTCTCACTCGTCCCTCTTCCAGGCTGCTTCATGCTCGGGCGTGAGCGACAAATAAGGGACAGTCCTGCTCTCAGGGACGATTGAGGTGCACTGGTTAAAGGACGAGCACAATGACGGCTCGGAGATCTCAACACAGGTCCTGCTGAGTCATCTCTGAGGGACACTTCTTCCACTCCGTCCTTCTCCAGTACTGCCAAGCAAGAAGGATTTTGAAGAGCAATGTGGGGATTACGATAGGACAAACATTGAAATAACCCCCCCTCCCCCCCAAAAACAACAAACTAAACAAAAACCAATGCCCATGACAAACACCCCATCTCTCGGGCCCCCTTTCCTCACCTGCCTCCAGTTGAACACTCCATAACGCACAAACCACCAAGTTCAACCAACTTTCAATCGATGCGACGTCGATTCTTCAACCAAGTCCTCCAACCAAATCGTCAGACAAGATTGTCTTTCTCCAAAGATTATCTCTGCGGAGACAGGAAAGAGAAACATAACTATTTCATTATTCAATGACGTTCACAAACGAAAATACAAAGGGTTTTTTCAAACAATCAAAAAATAAATCAACAGGGATTCGCCGGGAGAAAACACCCGCACCTTTGGGTTACTCCGGGCGGGATGCGGTTTGAGGGAGCAAGGACCGATGCCGGACCGGATCGGAGAGGCACAAGATACGTCCAGAGGGTGGGCCCTTTGATGTGTGTTCTCTATTGCAGGGTGTCCATCCGATGCTGCGTGAGTGGAAGTAGCGTGTCCAAGGTGGCAGTGACCTTGTCCGCATTCTTAAATTGGTGATCTGATTGAATGTGAGATTGAGGTTGTTGGAGGAAACAGCGAATGATTTCGGATTGCCGCGTCAAGAGGCTCACGATGGCGATGTGCCAGATACGCCGGAAAGACCTAATGTTCGTCGTGTAAACCGGACCGCCCGACGATCTCTTGAGCGAAGACCCGTCATGCTTGGGGTAGTCGAGCTGGCAGCGTTACTCACCCCCAACACTGCTTACCCATTCTGATAAATCAGGCGGTTTCCAAACCAGTGCAGGGAAGCAAAAGGTGGAAGGTCTGTCTCAATAATACACACCTCGGTTATATCTACCTATACACTCCGCAACAATCTACACCCGGTCGCATCCTCGCTCATGGGCGGCACCTACAACCCGGGTGGGGGGGGGGGCGGCGCTTTCGGAGCGAACACACCCCGGACAGCGTCCATGAGAGAACTGTCCGGAGCACCAAACATGCTCGGACACGTCGGAGCAAACTCCTGTCCAGCTAACCAACGCACGGACCGTCCAGCAGACGAACCTGTCCGGAGCCCAAATCTGCTCGACACGTCGGAAGACAAAACTCTGTCCAGACATAAACACGCCACTGACACCGTCCGAGACGAACTGTTCGGAGACAACACTGCTCGGACACGTCCGGAGACCAAACTCACATGTCCAGCATAAACCACCGCCCAGCACCAACGTCACGAGACGAAACTGTCGGAGACAAAACTGCGGACACACGTCCCGAAGCAAACTACCCGTCCCGCCCACAAACACCGCAGGCACAACATCTGTAAACAAACCCCATCCGGACATGTCCGGGAGACAAAACACCGTCCAGACATGACCACTGTCACGGATATGTCCAGAAACCACAACAGATGGAGAGAGGGGCAGGGGAAGAGGAGAGAGTGTGGGAGGAGGGATTGCTGCATGTATTCGGAGAGGGGGGTTGAGCAAGGATGGACAAAGAGAAGGAGAGGATTCTCTCT
>JAXMNL010000173.1:19675-41231 GCA_035128595.1 Eptatretus atami | reverse complement strand
TTGTGTGATTGACCCTCAATAGGTCTCCTTCATCCCGCAGTAACATCCGGTTACCACGCTGTCCTTCTTCAACATCCTGGAAACGGATTTGGTAACACAGATGTGTCTTGAGTCGCCGTATTGACCTCCCCCGTCCCAGACGTCATATCACTTATGCACCATGCAAATCAAACAAAAACAACCGAAACAGGAATACCTGAGGGGGGGATACTAAGATATTGATGAGTACCATGATACTGATTGAGGTTACTGGCAACATGGAATGATCAACCAAACCGAGTGTACCCAAGTATACTGATGATAAGCCAACCAGCGTAACCGGACCCACCCAAATATACACTGATCACTCCACAACCCGGACGTGGGGGGGGAGCGGCAGGAAACAGGGGAGCACACGCCACATCCGACTAATGACACAACATCACCGCCCTCCAGATACTGATCGCAGCACCACATCAAGATACTCGATGACTGTACGGTATCCATCGCACTACAATCGCATGAACATCCACACACACAGGGTACCGTGATTACTGATGAGCAGTACGCCGCATCACACTATCAGACTCATTGATGTACAACACGCTGCCGATAGCAAAAACGGAGATCACGGTCATACAGGCATACTCGATAAGACAGGATATCAGAATCACAATTTACGATGACCCTGGACCGCCCCCCAGGACCATGATACCTGCAATGCAACCACTACACGCCATCCCATTGCTAAAGTAGATAACTGCGCACTCTAGTGAATGCACCAGCAATACCCTCGCATTACCGCAACTCAACACCACTCAACGGTACGCCCAAGTTAATAACCTGAATTGAATACAATCAGTGCCGCACCTATACAACATTCGCCTGATGATAGACACAAGTGCACAAATCTCACCCCCATCTGGCACCAATCGCATACTGCACTGACCCCCAAGTACCGAAGCCCCCCACTCCTCCACTTATTAGCCCACCATGTGCAACGATGCTGAATTGACGAACAACAAGAACCTGATGACGTACCAGAAACTCGACTGCCGGTGTTCTGATCATATGATGACCACCCATCCACCCACCGCTGACCTCATCAGCTACTGAGCTTCCAAGTCATTTCTCTATATCGTTTATTTGCACTTAGCTCCTACTTGGGTTGTCCCGGAATCTCCTCTCATGGATGCCGCCCCGGTCTCACCCCCACCCTAGGCCCTCAATCCCATCAGCACGACAGCGGAGTCGTGCGCTCTAAGACGAAGCTCGCGGTTCGTTGTTGCACTTCTCTACTCTCTTACTTCCCTTCTTCTCTGGTGGAACCGCACAAACCAATTCTAGCGCATCTCGGCTTCTTCTACACTTATCACAGCGCACTACGCGACTTCCATTCACATACATAAACACCTGTCTCGATCACCTTGTACACCATCCCATAAGCACTTTGACGTGCTCGCCTCTCCTCTGACCGCAGCATCGCCCAGATACTCTCTATGTCCCCCCAATACCTTTAATTAACAAACTATATTCGCCGAAATTTCCTTATAACACCGATTCTTCGAAAACAGTTCCACGTTATCTACTTCTTAACACAGAGCTATCTCCACCTCTACATGTGCTTCGCTAATTAACGCTAATATATCATATCTTTTCCCTCACTATTGAACCCCACAACCGCCAATACGCCCAACTGACGACGCTCACGCTACCTTGGCATACCGTCACGGCACCCTGACGCCATATCGGAAGTGCTCCGTGTATCTTCTAGTGGTCTTTTCGTACTTCATATCTCGTCTTCCTTCTCTGTGAGACAAATATATGGTGGAGAGCTGTGAGATGGCTCGCGCAACATTTCGTCCTCTCGTTTCCTCAATATACTCTACAGCGAACCGGCCCACCCATACGAGCCCCCCATATCGCGCCTCCCACTAGGTACACCGCGTCAACAACCACCACTAGACCACTCCAAACAAGTCCCCATAGCGCGACAAACCACCGGGGAACCACACCTAAGATCACACGGTTGGTTCCTTCTCGTCCTGCAATCCCCAAGAAGACACCATGCTACGGACCTTCATCTGGGCCTACCGACTCTCAAACCGGCGGCAGGTCTTTCTCCTTTGGAGGCCGATGGACAAGGCTCCTCATTTCTTCTATCCGAATAGCCCCCCATGACTTCCTAGAACACCCTGAGGAACTTATATCCAACGATGTTTACCCATACGGTCACTGCGCACATGTCAGAGAACGACTCCCCAAGACCAGGCTAATCCTGCTCTCGGAAGGCTCTTGCTCCGGAACACTTGTAATGGATATTAGGAACAGCGTCGCTTGCCAAACGCGCTTATTCGACAGTTACGCTCATCATAAGGCAACATCTCAACACACGCTAAATCGTGGGCACCCCCCGCTATCCTCGTTCCATCAGTCAATGCTTCCGAGGTAACCATCTCAGTTATATTCACAGCAGCTCCCTCATCAAGAACTATGCTCCGGTTCACCTCCTCTCCAACTACACCTCACGCTCAAATAATCCGACATCATGCAGCACTCTAACACCACTCAGCCGATGACATTCGGCGTATCCACCGGCAAGTATACATTGTGCCATCAAGGAGGGGGTCGCCCAGCCTGACTTCAATCAGCCCTCTCATGGTACGCTCATCATTATCATGGTACCTCATCATTATCATGATACCTCATCAGTGTCTTGGTACCTCATCAGCATCTTTGTACATCAATGGTATGCCAGTACGTCATCAGTATCTTGGTACCTCATCAGTATCTTTGTACATCAATAGCATCACGACCGCCGTGCGATGACGCCCAAACATTCGTTCAGAATTCTCTTACGGCTATATCCCCATCGCACTTTCGCTTACATTCTCTTTATTACTGCTGGTGACGGGTGTGATGTCTTCGGGGTTCTCTGAAAAAAAAAAAACAAACATCAGATGATTAGAGTTGTGATTTGGTGAAACAAACCTTCACAGCAAAGTCTCATCAACACCTGACACCATGAACGTGTGACAGGTCTCAACAACACCTGACACCATGAACGTGTGACATGTTTCAACAACACATGACACCACGAACGTGTGACAGTTTCAACAACACCTGACACCATGAACGTGTGACATTCAACAACACCTGACACATGACGTGTGACAGTCTCAACACACTGACACATGAACGTGTGAAGTCTCAACAACACCTGACACCATGAACGTGGACAGGTCTCAACAACACCTGACACATGAACGTGTGTGTGACAGGTCTCAACAACACCTGACACCACGGTGAGGTCCACAACACTGACACCATGAACGTGTGACACGTCTCAACAACACCTGACACCATGAACGTGTGACACGTCTCAACAACACCTGACACATGAACGTGTGACAGGTCTCAACAACACCTGACACCATGAACGTGTGACGTCTCAACAACACCTGACACCATGAACGTGTGACAGTCTCAACAACACCTGACACCATACGTGTGACGGTCTCAACAACACCTGACACCATGAACGTGTGACAGTCTCAACAACACCTGACACCATGAACGTGTGACGGGTCTCAACAACACCTGACACCATGAACGTGTGACGGTCTCAACAACACCTGACACCATGAACGTGTGACAGGTCTCAAAAACACCTGACACCATGAACGGTGGGTCTCAACAACACCTGACACCATGAACGTGTGACAGGTCTCAACAACACCTGACACCATGAACGTGTGACAGGTCTCAACAACACCTGACACCATGAACGTGTGACGGGTCTCAACAACACCGACACCATGAACGTGTGACGCGGTCTCAACAACACCTGACACCATGAACGTGTGACGGGTCTTACAACACCTGACACCATGAACGTGTGACAGGTCTCAACAACACCTGACACCATGAACGTGTGAGGTCTCAACAACACCTGACACCAGAACGTGTGACGGGTCTCAACAACACCTGACACCATGAACGTGTGACGGTTCAACAACACCTGACACCATACTTGTGACAGTCTCAAACACACCTGACACCATGAACGTGGACATGTACATCCCTCCCCTCTCTTCCTGCCCTCAATCCCTCTAAACTCCCCATCCTCTGCGACATCAAGTGCTTGAGAGGAGACATACTCGGTGACTTAAAGTCTGGGATCATTATTATTTTTCCATAAAATGATTTGAACTGAACTACACTAAAGTGGGAAAGTGGAATGTTGTTGTCGGCGGATGCTTATTGGAATGGGATTCGATTCTGAATTCAGCCCGTTGGTTACATCAACTGAGATGTGGCTGTGTCGCTGATGCAGCTCCTCTGTACATTCGCGAGGAATTTGTGATTCTTTCAGGCCGCCGGTGATAGCTCGCCTACTCTCCATGAAAGACAGTGTGGGATCTTTAAGTTTTATTCCATGTTTGTACACAAAGTCAAGGCTCATGGAAGAGCAGAAAACTGAATGGATCGGAACAACAGAACAAAAGAATGGAGGGGGGGGGGGGGGACACCAACACCAGGGTTGAAGGACAAAATAGGAGACTTGAACAAATAAGAATACGAGGAGGAGGGGGAGGGGGTAGGGGAGGACGCAAGGGGTGGACAATATGGATACAGAAGGAAACTCTCAGGAAGTAAAAACGGGAAGGTTGGAAGGCGGTGAGCTTGAGGTTGGGATGGAGGTTAAACGGGGATAGAAAAGATCATGGCTTCGGATTTGAGATGGTGATGAACCTTTCTGTAAACTAAGTTCCTCCACCATTTTCACGAACTAATTCCAGTAGACGGGACAGACGGCTAAGGGCCATTTGATGGACTGTGCACACACTGATGAATCACCGTGCATGAATCACTCTTTAAGCAAACACGAGGACAACAGTTATAGCTGCCATTTCGACTCAAGGCTTAGACTCAGGTCAGGGCGAGTGGAACACCAACACTTATTTGGTGCTTTGCTTCGGCCACTTCCAGGAAAACACGCATTTAAATCCCCAGGAACAGAAATGGAATCATTATTGGGAATTTCACCCCAGGAAGACATGGCGGCATAGGGATGAAACCCCAGAATGAAGAGCGACAAAGATTCATGGGAGAACCCAGGAAAAAAGATACATAGGAAGCAGGTGGGATAAAAACCCCAGGAGAAAAGGGGAAGTCAGGGGGATTAGAAACGCCCAGTAAAGAAAAGGGGTAAGAGGGAAGTGAAAGACCCCAGGTAAGAAAGGAGAAGGAGTATGGCATAACCCCCCCAGGTTAAGAAATGGGAGTAGGATAGGGCAGAAAAACCCCTCAGGAGGAAAAGGGGAATTGGTAGGAGGACCCCCTAGGAAGAAGAGGGGAAGATGGGGATGGGGAAACCGTCAAGAAGAAAGTGCGGAAGGTCAGGGGATGACCCAGGAAGATAGGAGAGCGATGAGTGGGGAGGAAACCCAGAAAGAAAGGGGAAGGATAGGGCAGTGTGAAGTAATAACCCCAGGAGACAGGCGGAAGATGAGGCAGTAATCCCCAAAGAAGGGAAAAGGGAGCATGAGGGCAGAAAACTGCGCTAGAAGAAAGTGAGAGCATGAAACCCCTGGCGGAAAAAAAAGAAGAGAGCAGTAACACCCCTCGAAAAAAGAGAGTTAGTAGAAGCCCAAAGGGGAAGAAAAAAAGGCTGGCATGACCCGGCACGAAAAAGTGCAAGAAGTGCAGGCAAAACCCAAAAGAAGAAAAAATTCAGAGAAAGAAGCAGAATTCCCCAAAGACAGGAAAGATGGAAGTTTAGCAGGCAGGAATAACCCTACGAAAAGGCAGTAGGGCAGAACCCCAAAAAAAGAAAGACAGATGTTCTCAGAAACCCCAGATAATCACAACGAAACTGATGGGGCTAACCCCCCAATGTTATAGAAAGGCAGCAGAGGCAGATAACCCCAGTGAATAAAAAGCACAGCGTCTTAGGTAACCCCTCCAAACAAGTTGACAACAGAGAGAAAGCCTCGAGGATTAGCCGCCTCCAATACAATACACCAGAAACCCAGAAAAATAACGGCAAGAAGCCGGCCGTTGCAAAGTGGTAAATCCAAACACTGAGGCATGACAGAAGGAATTGAACTAGACAAGTCACGTGCTTGCTTATTTCAAAGCCTCATTTTAATTTCAGGGGGAGGCTTGAAAAGAGCGAGACTCGCAACTCTCATACCATCCCTGCTTCATACATGTACAGATGCACATAGATACAGACAATGTTATATGCTTATCTTATGGTATTTCTAGCAGTTGTTTGACCTTGATGCTATCCCGGAAAAACCAACCCAGATCAGTAAGTGTGGGGTAAAATGCTTATTTGTGTATTGATTTAATTTTTATATTTAAATTATTAATCTTATAAACCTTTCGCGCATGGTTTTCGATCATATATTTAATCCACCAAAAATGAGAGTGTGAGCCTCACCGCCCCCGGACCGCCTGCATTCCGCTTGTTATACCCTAATTTTCCTACATGTTTTCTCATTCCTGAAGGTGAACGCACTAGTTCAAACACGAACCACTTCGAATACACTCGAAGTTAGCTCGCGCCTCCGCGTCATGCTTCTGATGGGCGGTGATCGACCTGTCTACGTATCCTGAGATCTGGCAGGTCCAGCACGGCCACACCTAATAGATGGTTAAATCCTGTGGTACAAACACGGTACTCTTAAAAGGGTACGTTAAGGGTGTAGATTTAGGTTTAGGGGTTTAGCAGAGAACACCAATCCAAGCGACCTCATATAAAAACCATAGGGTCAGACCCGGTATTAGGGGGGTTGAAAGTGAATTTGACCACGTAACCCTGCCTTTGAAAGAGATTGGGCGTGTATCAGCCCGTTCCTTGTTCATTCGTCAGATGTTGTTAAATTGACTTTTAGCTTGACTTTGATTTGCATCATGAGCTCTGGCCCTATTGGAGAAAACCATGAGTCTAGAAAGTGTTAGAACGCCTATATTAATGCTCTAGAACATCGAGACTCAAAATACTCAAACACTTAAATTTTATAATAAGAATGCGGCTTTCCCCTTCAAGTGCCTAATTAATCACGAGCAATGAAGATAACAAAGCCTGGAAAGCCAAAGTAAAGGCCAGTTGCTCAACTCGAACAAGCACCACAAGTATTACGCATAAAGGACCATGCACCACCATCACCCCTGACGCTGGCAGAGAAGCTGACCAAGAAGTTGTCACATTCCATCCAACACGAAACTGACTCTGTGCTCCCAGGCCCAATAGCTTTCCCGGTCTGTTTAGGCATCAGCACCGAGACCCTTATAGCCATCTTGAATCCCTTCTCGCGGTCTAGTCTGTGCACCCAACGAGCGCGAGACAACCGTCATTTGTCGGAGAATCGATGTAAACACACGAATCGAGCCAAACCTGCGTACAGCAATGGCGAACGTTAAACCCGCTGCCGACCGCGTCATCGGCGTCCCGATCCTTGTCCGCGACCTCCTGACTACCAATGGCTCCCACGCAAATAACAAAGTAGAACATAAGTTTTTCCGGACCCTCTATGCGCTACTCTCTCAAAATATAAAGCGACTCTGGATTTACGCCCCCCCATCAACCCCCCCCCCCCAATACAGTTGTCGCCGTCCTCGTCACAACCTCTCTCAGCTTTCCCGCGCTGCCACTCTCTCCATAACATAGTCTTGCGCTGACACATATCCAGAACAGTGGTCATGTCTGGACGGGAGTTTGTCTCCGGACGCTGTCCGAGCAGTTGTTTGTCTGCGACCCACAAAGTTTGTGCTCTTGGACGTGTCCGGCAAGGTGTTTCTTCTCCGACCCACCCCCGTTAATCCTCAATACCGCTGTATCTTGAGACCGTTTATAGCCTAAAACGATTAGTAATTATCTGGAACCACCTTCACCCCTTTTCGCTTCTAGCACTTTTTGAAAACCGCCATAATTTACAAGGGGGTCGCCTCGTTGAGGGTGAAAAACGCGCCCCCAGCTCACAATACCCCAGCATGCCGGGTCTTCGCCTCAAAGATCGATTCGGCCCGTTTCACGAACACAATGTAGGTCTCCTGCGGCGATGCTGAGCACACTCGCCATAACCTGGGAGCCTCCTGACGCGGCATATCGAAATCTTCCCTTTTCTCCACATTCCTCAAAATCATCACATCATCAGACTCCACCAATATATAGATATACGTCGGTCACTCAAAACACCAAATTGGACACCCTTCCTTCCACTCCACCCAGCAACGGGATGGGACACCCCAACTCAATATGAGTACGCGAGATCAGGCCCCCTCTGACGCCTATGCCTTGTGCTTTTCGATCCCCGGTCTCCGCGTCTCTGCTCCCCAACTAACGATCGGCCGCCGAGATGGTTTTCCCCAACGACCGGTGCTTTATCGGCGAATCCCTTGTCTCGATATTTTTTGATTGTGTTGATAAAACCCTTTGTCCTTTTCTTTTGTGACGTCAGTTGAATAATGAATAGTTGTCCTCTCTTTCCTGTCCCTCCGCAAAAGAGAAAATCTTCTGGAGGCAGACCAATCTTGTGACTGTATTGCGTGTCGAGCGGACTTGGTTGTAGATCGACCCTCCATTCTATTTGAAGTTGGTTGAACTTTCTGGTTGTTTCATGTGGCGTTATTGTTGCAGACTGGAGGGCCAGGGTGTTATGGTACGGCCCGGTCCCAGAGGAGAAATGGCCGAGAGATAAGCTTTTGAGGTTTTCCATTCGCGCATGGTTTTTCTTGTTTGGTTGTTGTTTTTTCGGAGGTTCGTGGGCCGTTCTTATCTCCAATCTCTTGTCTAATCGCTTAATCCTTCCCACATTGCTCCTCATCATCGACATCCCTTTTCTCGCAGTCAGCGTTGGTGGGGCAAGCCAGAGACGGAAGTGGAGGAAAGTGCTAACTCCCATCAGACGTAGTGGACACCTGCGCTGCATTGCACCACACATAGATACTTGGAGTACGCCTCCCACCGCGCCCGGCACGATTCTGCGAGGTTACTCGTCCTATGAGTGCCCATGGCACCTCGTCAGTCCTCCGTCCAATATATTGATCGGCTCAACCCGCAGCTTTGTGAGGCAGCCTGGAGGGAGAACGGAGTGAGGACATTGGTCGCACTCAGATGGTTGAGTTCCCAGAGAGAGCACTGGCTAGCTGAGCCCTCCGGCCGGGCCAGAGTGCTATTCCCTCTCCTCTTATGTCTGCCAGGCACTGCGAGTCGTTACCCTGAGAAAAAGACACGGCGGAAGTCCCCATCTGTTTGGTCCCGTGGCTTCACGCGGCACCGAGCCTGGGGTGAATGCAGCTCGAGTGAGGGGACGTTTGAAGTGAGAATGTCCGCTGCAGTATGGTATAGCCGTCGAGCCCGGAAACTGACAGATATACATTGCTTTGCTGGTCCACCAGAGCCGGCATTGTACGCCTCGTGCTTTAGACCAGGCACAGTCTCATACTCGCTCAACAGGTATAGATGCAGGGACGGTGCCCCAGAAATTATAGTCGCCTACACCCCGACCTTGAAGCAGCCCCTGGAAGAAGGACGGAGTGGAGAAAGCCAATGTACCCTCAAGAGATGACTTGCAGCGGGACCCTGTTTCTTGGAGGCGTACCCGCAGGCAGATCATTGTGGCTGCGTACACAGTGTGAACGGCAGGCCAACCCTCGTCGTCCCTGTTGACTAAGACAGCGACGGTATAGTCCGCCTAGAGTTCTGATCGCTCCGGCCCCCCGAGCCGGGGTTGGCAGCGCTGGAGATGGAGGGTAGGTGAACAGGTAGTGAGGTAAGATGATTACCTCAGAGATGAACTCAGCAGGACCTGTGCTTGAGCATCCCCGAGCCTGGCATTGTGCTCGTCGCTTTACGCCATGGGCACCCACATCGGTGGCGTTCCCTGGCAGAGGAGCGTTCCCCAATATTTGGTCAGCTCACCCGGAGCTTGAAGACAGAACGTATGATCTCCGGAGAGGTAAAATCCGACGCATGTCGTGAGGGGGGTTATGACTATCAGGGGAGGTATGGAATGATGCCGTGTGAACCCAATGGAACGAGGTGACGAGCGGTGTTTGGAAGGGAGGAGGAATAATTGGAACGCAAGATTGTGGGAGGTGCCAAATATTTTGCCTTCGGTGCGTACATTAATTATCGCTGTAGATGCCGCGTAGTGAGGACGAGACGAATATCCAGCTTTTCGAAGCCGAAGTCTGGCTGATAATATGTTTGATGTAATAACATGTAATTTACTTATTCCTAGGGCTCCGAAGACTCAAATGACAATCAATCGGAAGACGCCCTCAACAACCTTCCTGACCCACAATGCATCCGCCGGCTCTGATTGCTCGGATGCGAAGTGGGTAGGCTTGCACCCGACACTCGCGATGTCTTCTATTCTCTCCGTCCAAATTTCGAGTAATCATCACCTTTCACCCGGCTATCAATGCCCTAAGAACGGTTGGATCCGCGTCGCGCTCTCTCGGTGCTCAGAAGATAGAAGGAGGTGAGGGTAAGTCTCCCACCGGACTTAATGTATGGATAGGACAAGTCCGCTTTTGGTCTCTAGCGAGCACGTACAGGAACCACGCATCTTATGTTCAGATTGCATATGTCTGATGGTTGATTACTTACGTGCGTATTATTTATTTATTTGTTTATTTTGTGACCCCTCGCTTCCGTCGTCTTTTACCCCATTGTTTCAACTATGGACCAAATAACAGAGCATAGAACAATATAGACCTCACGTGTGTACGAAGCGGCGCACAGGGGTTAAATCTTTCCTCATCCATCTTACCTTTAACATCAACGATCGCAGCGCGTGAACTCGCTTGATTCCCTTCAATCGTTCAAGAAGCACTTGTCTGTCTTGTGCCATGCGTAACCCCCAGTTTAAATATGTTCCGGTTAAACTAACCGATGCTCCGACAGACTACCGTCCCGTGCGTTCCCGAGCTCCACTGCGTGCTCTGACCCATTCCCAACCTCCAAAGGTTTCGCGGAACTCCAGGATCGTGGTCATTGACAGCGCGTGCTCAGTTGTTTTGTGGACACGGTCGAGGCTCATGGAAAGATGTGAGAGCAGAATGGAAGACCAAGTTGGATTTGGGGGGGAAACATCAACAGCAAAGGACGCATGGGGGATGAACAAGCTGCACACAAGCTGCAATTGAAAACACGAGCAAAGAAGAGGAAGAGGAGGTGCTGAGATCTCTTTGGCTCGGAGACAGGAAAGTAGTCGCGAGTTTGTTTGTCCTTTGAGGCTTTGCGATGTGTCCCTGATACCTTGGCTTCACCCCGAAGCTGTAGTAGATTGGTGAAGGGTGTCGTGCTAGATCGGGTCAGGATTACTCGGGGACTTGCGGTCTGTGAACCACAGGTTGGGTAACTTTGCTCCGCAATTCATTTTTTTTGTCCTCATCTTGTTTTTCTTATCTCGCAGTGTTTTATTGTGTTGTAGATGTTCTCATGACAACTGCCCCTTCAACCCCCTTGCCCCCCAGTGGTTATTTATTTATATTACTGCCATGAAACAAACAGGTTTTAATCATCTCACGTGTTTTCATGTGTTCTCTCCATTTTTATTTTCAGGGTTCAGTTTAAAATCCACCATGGGAAGACAAGGCCGCGGCTTTTGCCCCACCCGATTCATTACTCTCCTCAATCCAGGTTCGTGTTTTGTCATCGAGCGGGATTCATCGATTTCCATTCCGATATTAAATCCCCATATCTGCCTTGTGGTTTAATTCCCACAGCATTTGCCATTCTTACTGGGGTTAATGCCATGATGATTCCCATTTCTTATTGGGGTAATGCCATTATCATTCCATCTTACTGGGGTTATGCCATATTATCCCATTTCTTAGGGGTTAATGCCATATCATTTCCATTTCTTAGAGGGTTAATCCATATAAATTCCCATTTCTTATTTGGGGTTAATGCCATATCATTTCATTTTCCAATGATTCCCATTTCTTATTGGGTTAATGCCATCATTCCCATTTCTTAGCTATGGGTTAATGCCATATCATTCCCATTCTTATTTGGGGTTTAAATGCCCATATCATTCCCATTTACATTGATGCCAGAGGGGTTAATGCCATATCATTCCATTCTTTACGGGGGTTTAATGCCATATTCATTCCCAATTCTTACTGGGGTTTAATGCCATATGATTCCCATTTCTTATTGGGGTTAATGCCATATCATTTCCCATTTCTTTTACTGGGGGTTAATTCCATATGATTCCCATTTCTTCCTGGGGTTTAATCCCATATGATTCCCTACTTCTTCCTGGTGGTTTAAATCCATAGATTCCCATTTCTTATTGGGGTTTAATCCCAATTGATTCCTATTCTTTCCTGGGGTTTAATTCAATATATCCCATTTTATGAGGGTTAATCCAATCATTCCTCATTTCTTCTGGGGTTAATCTCCATTATATTCTGCATTTCTTACTGGGGTTTAATGCCACATGATTCCCATTTCTTCTTGGGTTTAATCCCATGATTCCCATTTCTTCCTGGGTTTAATCCCACATGATTCCTATTTCCTTTCCTGGGTGGTTTAATCCCACATGATTCCTATTTCTTTCTGGGGTTTAATCCCACATAATTCCGACTTCTTCCTGGGGTTTAATGCCATATGATTTCCATGTCTTCCTGGGGTTTTAATGCCGTTTCTGGATGCAGGACAAGCCCAATAGGTGTGTTCCACTCCCCTGACCTGTCTAGCCTGGGTTCGAATCCCCGACCCAGCTATAAACTGTGATCCTCGTGTTTGCATGCAGAGTGATTCATCAGTGTGTGCACAGTCCATCAAATGCGGCCTTTAAGCCGTGTGTCCCGTCTGCTGGATCAGTTCCGTGAAAATGGAGAAGGACCTTAATTTACAGAAAAGGTTCATCACCATCTCAAATCCGAAGGCACATATCTCTTTTCTACCCCAGTTTAACCTCCATCCCACCTCAAGACTCACCGCCTTTCCAACCTTTCCGTTTTAACTTTCCTGAGCGAGTTTCCTTCTGTATCCATATTAGTCCAACCCTTGCTCCTCCACCCCCCCCCCTCTCCGATATTCCTTTATTTGTATCATAGTCTCCCTATTTTGTCCTTCACCCTGGTGTTGGTTCAGCTGTCCCCCCCCCTCCCATCTTTCTTTTGTTCTGTTGATGTCCCCGATCCATTCAGTTATTCTAGCTCTTCCATGAGCCTTGACTTTGTGTACAAACATGGAATAAAACTTAAAGATCCCACACTGTCTTTCATGGAGAGTAGGCGAGCTATCACCGGCGGGCCTGAACGAATCCACAAATTCCTTCGCGAATGGTACAGAGGAGCTGCATCAGCGACACAGCCCACATCTCGAGTGATGATGTAACCAACGGGCTGCAATTACAGAATCGAACTTCCAATAAGCATCCGACAACAACATTCCCCCCACTTTACCCACTTTAGTGTTAGCTATACAGTTACAAATTAATTCTTATGGAAAAACTAATAATGAATGCCTCTAGACTTTAAGTCTCCTAGAGTTATGTCTCCTCTCAAGCACTTCGATGTCGACCAAAGAGCGATGGGAAGTAAGCAGGGAGTGATGGGCGGAAGAAAGACGCGGGAAGGGGATTGTACATGTCACACAGAATAACATGAGAAATGAGTTTGGTCAGTGTGTGGTTAGAAACCCGTCTACGTTCATGGTAGTCAGGGTGTTTGTTGAGACCCTGTCACACAGATTCATTGGCTGTGTCAGGTTTGTTGTTGAAACCGTCCACACGTTCATGGCAGCGTCTGTCAGGGTGTTGTTGTTGGTCCTGTCACACGTTCATGCTGGTCAGGTGTTGTTGAAAACCCGTCACACGTCATGGTGTCACGAGTTAATGTTGTTGAGACTGTCACACATCATCAGGATCTGTCAGGTTTGTTGTTAGAGACCAGTCAACACGTACATGGTGTCAGGTAGTTGTGAGGAACCCGTCACACGGTTCATGGTGTTCAAGGTGTTGTTGAGACCCTCGACCGATTCATAAGGTTTTATTGTCAGATGTTTGATTGAGACCCCTCACAACGTTCATGGATGTATTGTCAGGTCGATCGTGTTGAGAACCCCGTTCACCGATTTCAGTGTCAGGCTGTTTGTTGTTGAAGACCTGTCACACGATATCATGGTATAGTGTTCAGATGTTGTTGAAAACTCCGCTCACACGTTCATGGTGTCAAGAAGTAGAAATAGAATAAAGAGAACACAATATAACACACGTTCAATGGTGTCAGGAATGTCTGTTGAGACCTGTCAACACGTTCCATGGGGTCAATGAGTGTGTTTTGAGATCCGTCACACGTCATGGTGTCGAGGTGTGTTGAGACCTGTCACACGTTTCATTGAGGTGTAGGGTGTTGTTGAAGACCCGTCAACACGTTCATGGTTGTCAGGTCGTTATGAGACCGTCACACCTTCCATTGCGTGTCAGGTGTTTGATCTGAGACCCGTCAACCGTTCATGGTCTGTTTCAGGGTAGTTGTTGAAAACCCGTCACCACGTGTCAGGGTGTCAGTGTTGATGAGACCCATCATACGTCATTAGGTTCAGGTGGTTGTTGAAACCCGTCATTACGTTCTGGTGTCAGGTCTGTTGTTGAGACACGTCACACGTTCATGGTGTCAAGGTTGTTGTTGAGACCCGTCAGCACGTTCATGGTGTCAGGGTGGTTCGTTCCATGAGACCAGTCACACGTATCATGTGTCAGGTTGTTTGTTGAAAACCCGATCACACGTTCATGGTCGTTCAGCGTAGATATGATGAGACACCGGTTGTTCCAATGGTTGTTAGGTGTTGTTTGAGACCCGTCCACGTTCATGGTGTCAGATGCTGTTTGAGAGCCCGTCACTACGTTCATATGGTGTCAGCAGTTGCTTGTTGAAGACCCGTCACCACGTTCATACGGATTGTCAGTGTTGTCTGAAACCCGATCACCGATTCAATAAGGATTTACAGCGTATGTTTTTGATGAGACCCGTCACACGTGTCATGGTGTCAGGTGTGTTGAAGACCCGGTCACACTTCATGGTGGGTTACAGTGTAGTTGAAAACCCGTCAACTACGTTCATGGTGTCAGGTAGTTGTTGAGACCCGTCATCACGTTCATGGTTGTCAGGTGCTTGTGAGAACCCGTCACACGTTTCTGGTGTCAGGTGAGTGGATGAAGGACTTGTATGCTGTTTTGAAGGCTTTGAATTTCACCAAAACTCACAACTCTAATCATCTTGATGTTTCGTGTTTTATATTATACAGAAGAACCCGAAGAGATCTCAACCGTACACCAGCACAGGATAATAAAGAGAATGTCAAGCGAAAAGTTCCGAATGGATATATAACCGTAAGAGATTCTAGACGAATAGTTTGGGCGTCATCGCACGTCGGTCCTGCAATGGCTATTGCATGATACATAAGATACCGATGATTAATGTTCAAGTGAGGAGGGTACAAGATACTTGATGATAGTCTTTGAGAGCATTAGTTGCAAGGGTACATGCCATGATGAGGCCCACCATCTTACTGATGACGTACTGGCCATACCATTGATGTACAAGATGCTGCTAATGAGGACCAAGAAACTGCGATGGATCGGTTAAAGATAATCCAAGAAACTGATTGTAGTGGGTACCATGATTTACTGATGAAAGTTCATCGGCGGCCAATACTATTGATGAGACAAGATCACTGACTACGAGGTCACCAGCAGTTCTGACTGAGGAGAGTACCACATACTGAATGCCCTGTGTTTTATGCGATACCTCAATCAACTTATCCATGATACCTCATCAGTATCTTGGTATGTCAACAGAATCTTGGCAACCTCATTGCATGCTGTACTTCATCTGTGTTGGCGATACCTCATCAGTCTATGGTATGTCTTCAGTATCTTGCGAACCATCATTGGCATGCTGTACTTCATCAGTATCTTGGGACCTCATTCATTTGCCAGTACCTCATCAGTATCATGGTACCTCATCAGTATCTTGGTACCTCATGGGTATCTTGTTTCAGTTGTTTGTTTGCTTTGCATTGTATGCATAAGTGATATGATGTCTGGGACGGGGGGAGGTCAATACGGCGGACTCAGACACATCTGTGTCACCAAATCCGTTTCCAGGATGTTGAAGAAGAAGGACAGCGGGATGGTAACCGGATGTCACTGCGGATAAGGAAGACACTATTGAGGGTCAATCACACAAAACTACCTAATTTGGTTTCTCTCTGTGTCTGACCACGATACATTCGGTCGTTTCGTTGTCCGATCCTCAACCAAACTCGACAGGAGGACTAAGGGTCTCACGATGGATGTTGCGGCGACTTCACTTGCCCTTCCTCCTCAAGCGGGGTTTTTCCTCCTATGGTGAAATCCGTGTTGATGTGCATAAATAGCCTTATCGTGGACGTTCCGCTGAGGCACCCCCACCGCGGAAGTTGATCGATGTTATAACACAAACACAGATGCTTACCTTTTCTTTTTTTATTGTTCGTACACCTTGTCGAGGCTCGAATGAGAAGCAACACACAACGCACAGTCAAAGGGGGGCATGAGACAAGAGGGGCGGGAGAGGGAAAGGACAAAACAGTGGGGGGAACAGAGCAGTAAGGATCTGTGGAAGTGAGAGGATGGGGTGTGCAACACGGGAGAAAAATACAAGATGACATTACAGGGAACTTTCAGGAAGGAAAGCACCGGGAATTTGAAGGAGGTCGGGTTGGGTGGAATTAACAGCATGGAGAAGCAACAGAGGAGGATCGCAGACACAGCAGGGGGAGGAGGGGCTGAGACTGGAGAGGACACGGTGAAGACAGAAGACCAGCCGACCTTGCCTTGCGGTGATGAGCAGTGAGAGGCCAAAAGATCTCAGCCTCACCGCGGGAGATGCCAAATGATCCAAAATGCCTCTGGATTTTCCACATGCGTGAAGCGACAATGGTGTGGAGGCGGAAGCACCAGCCCATGAGGGGAGAGCAAGTTACTCCATCAGGCTGCAGGACCGAAAAGCTTTTTATGTGGTTCAGGAAGCTCTGCTGGATAGAAGTTGTGTCCATTTTTTATCGGATACGTGAAGTGTAATATGGAGTCTCACTGTTTGGGGACGGTTACAAGTTGCAATATTGAACAATGAGGTGGGCAGTGGAGGGTAAGCCGTAGCAAGGTATTTCCGGGGTGTATCAGTGGAGTGAGGGCCAGTGCATGGAGATGATAGGAAATTGGGCCCTAGTCTGTTTGAGAAGAAGAGCAACTCTGCCACCAGGGACGAGGCAACGCAGAGTCGCCCCAGGGCAGCGGATGGCAAGAGCTGACGCTGTTCAGACGAGTTGAGGTGTAAACTGTACATGCACTGGGCGGAAACGGAAGGCCTAATGTCAAGGATCTGTTGAGCAGAGGTAGGAGCATCACCTCCTTGGTCAATATGATTGCTCGTCTTGCTTAAACAGGGGAAAATATGCGCATTGCAGTTCTCAATCCCGTCCCTTCAAAAGGTTGTAACGGTGAGAGCGGAGGGTGAGAGGGCTTTGACAAAAGGAGTCCAAAGTAAAGACCTGTTGCCCGGTTAGCTTTGATATCAGGTTATGTTACGCAGTGACCCAGAGCTTTGGTTGACGTCAGGTACTTCTCGTATTCCTGACCCCCAATCTCCACTGTAGATCACCTCGTTGTGTTTGAAAACTACAGATGAGATTTGTTATCCTGCCATGGTCCGTCCGGAAGACGTCCAGCTGGCGAACTAGATATATGGACTATGTGGCTCGTTTTTCCTGACGCATTCATTTGCTCACCAGGCAATTTCTCAGCGTGGGAGGTTCCTCGTGAAGCTGGAGGAGCCAATGGGCCGACCAACTGCCTCGTAGAGTTGCAGCCAGTTGAATCGGCATCTCAAGGAGATGGGGATGGATCCTGGCATACTTGCCTATGGAGGGATGGCGCAGACGGAGGCCCCTGGTAACAGTACCGGCGCGAAGTTCGGACGCCAGCGACGCGTTTGTCCGAGCGCACATTAGTCCAACACCGTGACCTAACTGACCGGGAAGAACTACAGAGAGCGTGAATTTCCACATCTATCACCGAAAGAAACAGCGATCCCATCCATCCGTGTGTCCATCACGCTTTATTCCAACGCGTTCCTCCTGTCATAGAATTGATACATTTTTTTTTTTTTTTACTTTTGCAAAGCTTATAATCCATGAATTTGTTTGAAAATTGGAACAAAAATTCGTTTCTGTTTAATCATAAAAAATGCCCGTTTTAAACGCCCGTCTTTCTGGAGGGAAGAGGAAGAAGCAGGGCTTAGAGCTTTAACATAGCCATAAACAAACGGAACCATTGTCACTATTCTACGACAGCAGGGACCCTTCAGTCCAGAATAGAGGACATGAAAAGAGCACGTGAAATGATATATACTGGTAACACTTCTTGAAGCAAAAGAAAAAGATATCGAACGTACGCGGAAGAAGCACGCGAACAACAATCGTAACCATGACGACAGCAGCATCAACAATAAGTAGGTGTTATGAAAGATCCTCTTGTTGTAGGTTGTGAGGATATCTCAAAAAGTGACGGACGGATTTGGATGAAACTTGGTGGAACAGGTCTGATGTGGGACAAGAACTATTAATTCAAATTTTGGCGAAGATCTGGATCCGGATACGAGAATATACGAGGATACGAGTAGTTTCACGTATTTTACATCCTCGTTGAGATTCACAGGTAGACATGGAATCTGTTTGTGAAGTCCAACATGCTGTCGTTTTGATGTAACCCACCAGAGAAGCGATGGCCAGTAATTATTAAATGCAAGCAAGTGGTTAAACCTCGGTGGTTCGATTGCCCGACACGTCGATGCACATTTGACTGGGTATGAATCACAAGATCGATGTGAAGGTCGGCAACATAAAAGTCACGTGAGTGGAGGACTTCTTATTGATTGGCAAGGAAGAGTTCTTCAAGCCAAATCACCATTGAACTTCAGTCCCGGTTTGTGTTTGTTCTGACGTCACAATCACCAATTGTGACGACAGAACCAACACAAACCCAGGAGGATAACACAATTCAGGACAAATTTAAATCACACTTCTTATTTCTTGTTTGCTGATCCCATCTGATATCCACCTGATATCTCACGGCTCTTAGGCCGTCGACGTCGTTCGGGGTATGCGATCGCAGACGTGTATAGGCCGCCACCATCTCCCTGACAATCCCATCCTCATCGGAGACTTCACCAAGGTGCGTCGCATTTTGTTTGCTTTCAAGGTTGATTGCCTGCGACGCGGTTTTGCGATCGGTGATGTCCTAAAAGACCCTTCTCTCACCTCGTCAGGCTTGCGCCTTGCCGGTCATTGCAGCCCGGACAAAGACCTCAATACATTTGTCCGGAGACGGTAAGGATCTTCTCCGCACAGGAATTCGAGCAATCACTCTCCTGTTGTGCGATCACATCTTGTTCAGGTTACCTGTCTTCCTGACTTACCGGCGACATGTTTCCCTCCGTGACGCAGATGTCCTTGTTGCTCGGTGGAGAATTTGAAGACCCGTGGAGCGATTCATTGTTTCGACTGTCGTTATCCGTAGAGTTCGAAGGCGGACAATCGAGGTGGCTGGAATCGAATCATCGCCTTTCCTTTGGGAATGGGGGCGTCGGTGGAATATTGAAGTCTTCTATTTCTTCAACATTTTTTTTTCCCACCTTTGTGTCCTCATCCGTCGCATTTTGTGTCATTCTTTAAAACAGTTTGTCGATTCGTTAAACCTTCCCGCTATCATCGGGGAAGGCTGATTGCTGTTGTCCGATTTGTTTATACAATTAGTGCCCCCCACTTTTTAATGGTACCCCAGAGTTTTTTGACCCTTTGGAGGTACTAAACCACCATTTTTTTCTTCTTCTTGCATTCCCAATTTCCGAGCTGTTCTCAGAGCCGGCTGGGATTTCGAATGAAATTTTGCCTCAATAATGTAAATACAGTACAATGTACGTGCGATTGACTTAATTCTTGACCTTGGCCTAATTTTTAAGGCCATCGCCAATAATAGACATTTTACCATTTTGTCGCCGTAACTTTGTCTGATGAGAACAAAACTGCCCCCCGCAGATAGCATAAAGCGAGGCACATTTACGCTTAATTTACATCATACCCCTCCAGGTTAAAGGTCAGGTCAAATGGTGGTCTGAAAAAAATAACGTTTTTTTTGGTTGTTGTTGTCATCGCTCAATTCTGCCACTGCGGAACCTCAAAGACCGCTTGGCCTTCCAGGATGTTCTTGCATCATAATTGTGTCCTGCACTGAAGTTATCCACCTGATATCTGATTGGTGTTCTTGACCTACTTTTTTCGGATTGTGACCTAATTAACCAAAAATACCCTTTTGTTCATAACTTGAATAGTTTACCTCCGATTTTCATGATGTTTGAGGTTTTTTTTTTGGATAGATCGTAGATTTTCAAATTTTCTTAGTTCACACTCTATCCCTTACATGTTGAAGGTCAAGGTCATAGGGTGGTTCCGAAAAAAAAATAGGCCATCATTGGATAAGGGTAAGTCGAGGGCGATGGCCGGGGGAGGCGTACCCTTGTCATCGCTTTGTGATTCAGATGTCAAGTGATCATTGTTATCGATTGTTATCTTCTCTAGGGTTCCCTCAATATGCCGACTGAAGACGACGCCGCACCCTATTCATTTACATGAGGAAGGCGACATCTTCTGCGCGGCGTCTCATCCTTATCTTCCACTGCGACTTCTCCGTCAACCGTGGCCCCAAAATGTAAATCACTCGTTGTCAGAACTGCACGGGTCGCACTTCCGTGGATTGGAATGGAAATGGAATGTTAACCAGCCCGGCACGTCTTGTTGAATTGCCTGTACTCCCGATTGTTGAGTCATCCCCCTGTCGCTCTGTCCGCAGGTGTCGCTTCGTGCGAGAGCTCGACCGCAACATCAACACGTACCCTCATCTCCACTACCCTGAAGTTTACATCCTGGCTGGGGGTACCGAGAGTTCTTTTCAAACTTCAAGGTGCGGTTTGATTATGGTTCGTGCTGGTTCTTCGTGCTGACACGAACAGGATTTTTAAGTTTGAACCCTTTCTCGGGTTCAAACGGCAATCTTCCACCATGATAGCCCTTTGGACTCGTTATGACGACGAACTTGATGAACCCATGTTAAGAGAGGTTTTCTAACAGCCTGAGGTGGAGAAGGTGAAGCAACATTCCGGGCATGAGAGCCCTTCTTTGAGTGGTAGAGAGGCTCCGACCTCATCATCACACCACCACCAGGACGTCATCGACCAACTTATCACCAAATCTGTACAAATAAATGTCAGCGTGTCTCCTCCGCAACTCCAAACCATTAAAACCTAACAGCCTGAAACTTTGCACGCATTCCGAGAAAACTCCAAGGAAGTGGAAGAGTGAAAATTTGGTGTTTGGGTTAATTAAAACACCTCTTTGAGGTAATTAACGGTCTTATTTAATTATGTCCTTCATCAGGCGCATCCTCGGTCACCACTCCCTCTGGAGTCGTAAGGCGTATCCTAGGTAACCTCGCCGGGGTCT
>JAXMNL010000173.1:8453-19665 GCA_035128595.1 Eptatretus atami | reverse complement strand
TGTTTTTTGGCCTGCTCAACCATGCCTTGAGTTCGAACAGGCCAGAACGATTTATTCACGGACTTCTACTGTCACGGACTAATTAAAGATCTACTCTCACGGACTAATTAACGATCTACTCTCACGGACTAATTCATGATCTACTCTCACGGACTAATTAACGATCTACTCTCACGGACTAATTAACGATCTATTCTCTACGGACTCATTTCAACGATTATTAAAGGATCTACGTCAAGATCTATTTTTCACGGAACTAATTTAACGATCTAATCTATCTCACGGACTAATTAACGATCTACTCTCACGGACTTACTTAACGATCTACTCTCTAATACGACTAGGACTTAACGATCTACTCTCACGGACTATAAACGATCTACTCTACGGGACTCATTGAAGTCTATCTCACGGCCTAATTAACGATCTACTCTCACGGACTAATTAACGATATTCTATTCTAACGGACTAATTAACGATCTATTCTCACGGATAATTAACGATCTATCTCTCACGGACTATATTAACGATCTATCTCACGGACTAATTAACGATCTATCTCTCACGGACTAATTAACGATCTACTCTCACAGACTAATTAACGATCTACTCTCACGGACTAATTAACGATCTACTCTCACGGACTAATTAACAATTACTCTCAGGACTATAACGATCTACTCTCACGGACTCATTAACGATTACTCTCAGGATATAATTACGATCCTACTCTGGCCATTGCCAGTGCCATTGTTGAGGCGGTGCGCGTTACTTCATTCTGAGTCGATCGTTCATTTCTGTCGGACGGCTTTTGGCCGAACGTCATTAGAGGATTGGTTTTGTTCTGTTATCATGAGCGAGTGGTTATGCTCGTGTACCTGAGCGAGTGGTGTCATGCTCGTACACTGAGGAGTGGTTCATCTGCGTTACTAGTGATTGGTTAGTGCTCCTTGACTGAGCGAGTGTTGATGCACCGTAACTGAGCGAGTGGTTCGTGCTCGTCCCTGAGCGGTGGGTTCATGCCTGATGCTCCCCTGAGCGGTGGTTCGTGCTCGTCACCTGAGCGAGTGGTTCGTGCTCCGTCACCCTGAGCGAGTGTTTCGATTGTCCTCACCTGCTTAGCGAGTGGTTCTGCTCCGTCACCGAGGCGAGTGTTCGGTCCTCGTACGCTGAGCGAGTGGTTCCGTGTTCTGACCCTGAGCGAGTATGGTTCATGCTCATCATCCTGAGCGAGTGCTTCTAGCTCAGTCAGCTGAGTGGTTTTGTGCCTCGTACCCTGAGCAAGTGGGTTTGTGCTCCGTACCGAATGGTTTTGTGTCCGTCACCTGAGTGGGTTTGTGCCCGTCACCCTGGTGGGTTGCTCCGTACTGAGGAGTGTTCGTGTCTGTCACCCTGAGTGGTTTGTGTGCCGTAACCTGAGCGAGTGGTTTGTGTCGCGTAACCCTGATGCGAGTGTTCGTGCTCCGTCACCCAGGGCGAGTGATTCGTGCTCCGTCACCCAGGGCGAGTGTTTTTTTTGCTCCGTCACCCACACACGTTTTCCAAATCACCGATCCAATTTTTTTTCCACCCGTCACACACACAGCTGTTTATAAAGATTAATGTTTGTGAACATCTCCATAAATGTAACGTTGTTTTTCGGAGAAAGCTTTGTTTCGAAACTCAAGGTTTCTGGGTTGTATACAGTAAGTACTGTAGTTGGTCATCACATGGACTCCAACCTGCAGATTCCCGAAAAAATTGCGGATATCGGCCAAGTGTGTGTGTGTGTGTGTTCATGAAGCTATCTGCTAACTCCACTACCCCCACCCAGGGGTTTCCTTAGAAGCCGGTTACCGGCGACCCGCAGCCGTCTACTCAGAGAAAAAATGTCAAGAAACGCAGGCATCGTGAAAAGTCAAAGGTGGCGTCGTCAGCGGATTTTCGATTTTTTTCTTTTAATTATTATTCTTTTTTTGTCACACGAAATCTCTGACATGTTTTTGAAACGAGAGGGAAAAACATGAGTATTATAAAAGGTGGCTTACTATTACCTGTTAGTACTCTCGCCAGGGTTAGAAGAAACATGAATAAAAATAGAAACAGCGCTAACACGCCCCTGCATGAGAAGTGATCTCTTGGTTTCGCCTCGTGGCTGTTGGGTGATACCTGGATATGCAGCTGATCAGAATACTTTGTAGGATCTGAGAAGTTTCGGTGCCGACGATGATGAAACGAAAATCCTGTTATTGAGATTTGGAATTTTCGAGAAGTCAAGATGGGAGGTAAGCTTGGATCAAGATCTAATGGGTCCTAGATTGCATGTCCGCGAGTGCGATCGTTGTTGTTTGTTTGCGAACCACGTGTTTCCCATCGTCCATTTTGAGTTTTGTCAAGTGATGCGCTCCAATACAGTCGGCACCGATGTGCTTGTTTAAGTTTCTAGTTACGGGCCGTGGGGCGGGCCGTAGGTGCGTGCCGTAGGGGCGGGCGTAGGATGCTGCCGTAGGTGAGTGAGTCTTGCGCCTTCTGTCTCTCAACTCGAAAGGCCTCGGGGTCCCAGCAGATATTCTGCAGTTTCAATGATGCAAGAATATAAATAACTAATATGAACATGATTGTGTGTAATGAGGTCTGACCGTGTTCTGTATTGTCCGAACAAGATAAATGGCCTGTACTTGGGAAACATCGTCGATTATATAAACGTTGAATAAGGAATCCGGGGGGCCGGCATATTCTGGAAGTTTCAATAGATGGCACGGTATGTGCAAAAATATATATATACTCAAAGAGTGAAACATTTTGTGAGTCATGTGGTGAAGGTATAGCATAGTGTCTGTCATTGGGTCGACCAGATATGGGTAACTTTGGGAACCGGCTTCGTTCGATAGAATCACACTTGAAAGGCAATCGAGAGTTCCCACGGCAATATTCTGGCAAGTTTATGAGATGGCTGGCACGGTGGAGAAGGGGTCGCTAGGACGAAACGACAGAAAACAGACGGGAGCAGCACACACAAGAGGATTTAGCTGGGATGGTGTATAGAGTGATAGTATAAGCTATTAAGTCCTTAAGGCTTTTGTAATCATATATTATTCGTGTTATTTGACTGAAATCGCCGTTTATTGTCACTGAAGTGAAGGCAGTTGAGCAGTGTGAATCTGCCAACTGATCTGTACGCAGGTAATGCATGTACATAATTGGAGCTTCTTGAGTATAACAACCGATATTGGGGCGGATAATGTTAAGGTAGTAGTTTTAAAATAAGTTAGGGGATTGTGGACTAGTGACGGTCAAGTTTCACACTTAGACTGTTGTTATGGTTGCTGATTGAAGCATTAGCTGATCGAAGAAATATCAGAAAAAGAATGAAGTTTAATTTGTTTATATTCATTTCAACAATGAAGTAGTCTAGTTTTAGTGAGCGGTTATTAATCAAAACAAAAACAATAATATAAACAATTTTAACGAAGAAATGAATGAAGGTGGCTTCATAAAATGAAGTGAGAAAAACACACCTGTTTATTTACATGGGTTTTCACACACAAGCAATGAATAATGATGAGATATTTCATAGTAGAAATATCTATGATGCTTCCAAGCCAGCTGGATCTGGCGTCAGGGCCTAGGCGGGGACTGGACCGCCATGAGCTGCGCTCGCTTCGCTGGGTGATGGTAACTGCTTACTTTTTAATGGGAGTCCTACTCAAAATAGGAACCGCCTCTCTTCTCCTATCGTTGTCCATCTGTGCTCCCTAATCCTCCCATGCAGTGCGCACATCAACTTTATCTCCTCCCTCTTGTTCTTTCATTACTGTATGCTCTGCTATTAGATGAGTGGGGTTTAATGTCTGGCCGATGTTTGTTCCAGACGTGTTGGGGCGGTCTTCTGTCCGGATGCGAGTTTTGATTTATGGATTGTGGCGGTAGGTTGTCTCCGGCAGCGGTCAGACGTGTCGGGTAGTGATTTGTATCCGGAGCGTCGGAGGGTGGTATCGGCGTGGTCGGGAGTGTTTGTTCAAGACGTGTCAGGAGGGTTCTTGTCTCGGACGCGTTCAGGGGGTATTTGTCTTGAGTTGACAGGTGGTGGTTCTTTTCCGGGTCTTGCGGGCTTTCTAAGATAAGTTCTCGGTGGTTTTGTGCATTTTCCTGGTTTTTTCTCGTGTTCCTGTTGTGTTTTTCTAGTATGGTGGTTAAACTTTGGTCTAATTGTGAGTTTGTCATTTCTCATATTCGGTTACTTCGAGGCCTACTTCTTACGTCCGTGTGGGGACAATTTTTTGTTGTATTATTCTCCTTTCTACCTTCAGTTTTTTAATTCTCCACTATATTCATGATTTCCATGCTGTTTGTTTTACCTCTGTTTCATGTTAAATTATTTTATTTTTTAATCAAAAGGATAAATAAAAAATAGATTATTATTTTCCCTTCTTACAGTTCTCAAGCGGAACAGTGGATTCTTCTAACGTTTTCCTTTCTTATTCCCCTATTCCATCCATCCATCTTGAATACGTAAGGTGTTCACCTATCTTACGAACCTTTTTCTTCCAATCTTCTTGAATTGCCCTCCTCGTTCCTATTTAAAAAATCTACTACTATGTCCCCCCGACAAGTGCTTTATACTCTCTGGTTTTCGATCAATCTTCTTTATTAGGTCCATTTAACATCCACTTCGGTTCTTCACTTTTTTATGAGTCCATAATTTTATTTATTTTTTTAAACGTAAAAAGGTGGTTTTACTTAAATGTTTATTTTATTTTTACATTTAAAGTTGGCGGTGTTTATTTGTGCGCCGGTGGTCTGGGAGGGTGGGCGGCAATTGTCCAGTAATGTTGTAGGTGGAGCTCAGGGTCGAGGAAGGTATTAAAGTTCAACAGTAAGTGCAGTGGTTTCTGGTACATAGGTTTTTCCTGTACAGTGAGTGTATTCTGTCCAACGTTTCCGTACATGCAGTGTTTTTCTGTCAAACTTTTGCCCATACAGTCAGTGTTTCTGCTCACTACGTTTCATACAGTGCAGTGTTTTGCACGTTTTCCCATACAGTCAGTTGTTATTCTGCCACGTTTCCATACGTAGTGTTCTGCACACTTCTCCGTAAAGTGGCAGTGTTTGTCCAACGTTTCACGACAGTGCGTGTTTCTGCGTTTCCCCGTACAGTGTGTTGTCTGTCACGACGTTTTCCCATACAGTGCAGTGTTGTCTGTCCAAAGTTTCCGCAGTGCAGTGTTTCTGTACACGTTTTCCATTACAGTGCAGTGTTTCTGATCCACACGTTCCATACGTGCAGTGTTTCTGCCCAAAGTTTTCCATCAGGGCGAGTGTTTGTCCACATTTCCACATACAGGGCATGTTTGTCACAGTTTCCCGTACAGTGCAGGTGTTCTGTCCAAACGTATTTCCGTACAGTGAGGTTTTTGTCAGACGTATTTCCTCGTAATGATGGTATTCGTCCGAGTTTCCCGTAAGGCAGTGGTTTCGCTTGTCCCGTGTTTCCCCGTCAGTGAGGGTTTTGGAATGAGACAAAGGTGTTTTTTGACTTCGGCAGTACTGGGTTTTCTGCGTGCGAAGGTCGTTGCCTATACCGCCAAGTAAAGTAGCCAGAAGACGTGCTGTCGGAAAATCGTTCCGCGGGGGGGAACGGTAGTTGTATCATATTCGAATTATTCTATCTTTTCAACGTTTCTTTTCCATTTCTCTTTCCTCTTGCATCCTCTGTATGTGTTAATACATTGCCAGTTTAAAAATTTAATCGCAGTTTTGCCAAGTGTTGGTGTTCAGTTCGATGTATTTTTTTTTCGCCAAAAGGCATGACAGCGCCATTAATCGCACTCTCTCATGTCTCATCTATACCTCCATCTTTCCTCCTCATTCTTCGGCTTTAGCAATTATCATGTTGCCTTTCTTTAACTCCTCTGTTGTCCCATAAGTTGTGATGTTACATATCTCATAGTTTAGATCATTGACGAACGATTCTACTCTTCTCATCAAGTAACCTCTGCATCAACTGCTTTCTCTTCTCACAATCCAGTCAAACGGTAGTCAAATCTTTTGTGGTCCCCTGCTGTACCATTTTGCGCTACACAAAAATTCAATATCTTACTCTCATCCCAAGTTTCCTCGGGTGAGCTGACGTATGCTCTATTGTCTCCTCTTTCATCAAGCTACCCTCAAGAAACGTTTAAACTGCTTTCAGCACCAAGTACTCTAACATCTCACCCCCTCAAGTCATCTCAATTTGTCCATCCATTCCTCTCAAAGTTAACCATATTGCCCGCGATAACAGGGAACTCTTCCTGCTTAATTTCGCCATTCATTCTACTCATTTCACTCCTCTGCTCACGCCCTTTCTTATCTCTGTGGGCATCCATCAACTGAACTTTTCTCACTCAGATAGATGGTTATTCGCTTTCTCTTCTGCTTCACACTGACACTCCGACGATAGTTTTCCCTCTTCTGTCACCGCCCCGCTCCTCCCAAGAGCTCATACCGGTCATTCTTAGTTGAATAACGTCCCAGGTCAGATAACTGACAGATCTTTCATACAGGTGACGACAACCCAAGAAGAAGATCTGCTGACAGAATTCATCAAGAGTCTTGCTCCCAGTATATCCTGGTTACTTCTCTCCGGTATTGACAGACAGACCTGTTGGTGGGAGTTGCTCCATTAAGACTATTTATCACACATAGGCATTGGCGCGCATAATGGAGAGCCAGGATAATCTGGCTGGCTCCTCCACTCCTCAATGTATATTGTGTTGTCGCAACAATCGGAATGATCCCTTTAATGAGGAAAACATGGACAACTTTTCTTCTATCCCATCTTCCTATAGTGGGATGGTTCTATTGATTTCATCAGTTTGACTGGTGGTTACCTCCTCACCCTGTCATGGACCTCAGCAAGGATTTTGGACTCATGGGATAAGACCAATCGGCAACTTCCGACGATCTAAACAAAGGTATCTTTTCTCTTGGATTGATTTGACAAATTTCTGAAATATGCTGTTCTTCTCCGTTCATCGTACTTGACAGTTTGCAAAGAATTTTTGGTGTTTTAGAGAACTGTGGTCTCAAGGCAATCTACTCATGGCTCACAGACTTCCTCCTGTGAGTCACGTGTGCCACTGGAGTTCTTTCATCTTTTGTCAGTGCTGGAGTTCTCAAGTGCGTTCTGGCTGTTCTTTTTCTGATTATCTCCATCAAGATTCTTCGGACTCTTGGATCTTTATCTCTTGCGATGACTCGCTTGTCGTACCTGTCATGCCGTACATCATTTAACTTACGCGCAGAATGTAGGAATAAATGAAACTGGTTCACCACCGTGGAACATGTCTTTCAATATGGACAAATATCACACTCGTGTCGCTTCGGAGGAAAAGGAAAAAGACACCCCAGTCTAGTATGTGTATCACATCGTCTTGAGGAAGTTCCCGATCAGCTTCTGGTCACATTGCATGGAATCTTCCTGGTAATATCACATTTCATTGGTACTCAAAAGTCCGAATGAGAATCCGTCGTGCAAAGTCTTCTTTCCATGAGTCACTGACAGAAGTCGTCGCAGCCTGATGGATGTACTGTCTCTTCTCTGGGCTGGGCTCTCTTATTTATCTCTCGATTCAGTTGTGGAAACAAGCTGTAATAGGAAGTTGGGGTCTCCACGATGAGCTGAGTTTTGGTCTACTCTCACTACCGAGGCCAGGTCAGTGTTTTCTGCTTCTAGTCTCCTATCCGGCTGCCCCCATCCGATGTTTGTGATTGGGCCATGGTTTCGTAGGGCTCAGTCGTGAGCACTCCTTCTGGTGAACGACAAAATGAAGAATTCTGTCACTTCATCTTCATTCATCTTTTCCGATTGGAAAACTCCACATACCTTATAATCTTCCTAGGTTTACAACAGTTCATTCACGAGCTCCATATCTTTCCATCAACCTGAATCTTTTTACCCGGTAATACACACAACCTCCTCAATAATTCTGCTTTTCTTCCTGAAAAGCGTAGATTTAGGAGACTTTGTTTACCCTGACCGCCCCATCCTCTTCAAGGTCACAAGATGTCGATGGTCTGTTCCACTGTTTCGTGCTCATCCTCGCGTTATAGCTCTTGTCTCTTGGCTCTCTTGTGATACGTTATGTGTGGCTGGGGCGGGGTCAAAGGTCAATACAAAAAATCGCGACCAGAAGGGCACATTGAACTTCTTAATGAATTTGTACATGGCGACACATGGGAAGGCAGATAAGAAATGTAACTTTTTGGAATTTGACCCCGGTTCATGCGCAGGGTCGAAAGGGTCAGGAACGAGAATTTTTTTTAATGTACTTTGATATTGGGTACCTGGAGTGGATAATTTGCCATTTTCAACTTTTCCTTTCGGTGGTAAGAGTGGGATTTGGACGACGGAGATCGCCGTTTCTTATGTGCATCTTATGAAGATACGGTTGGGTTTTCTCTGAGAGTTGTCGAAGCCTAGATAATAGGGAGGATGCCAGGTGAGAGAGAGTGGAGGAATTTCATGTCGCGAAGGTTTGATCTGGGAGGCGCAGCGTGGCATCTGGAGAACTGAGAAGTTTATTTGGCCATTCTCAGAGGTACCCGTGGTGCTTCACTCTTCTGATCAAGTGATCAGTCCTTGCGATCGGTTATTTGTTTTTTTGCCTTATGGACTCGGTGTAATCTTTTTGAATTCCTATAATATCTCACATTTTTTTAAAGGAAAATAGCTTGTCTCTCAGACGGGTTACAGTTTGTGTATGTTGTAGCTGTCGTTGTCACGGGTTTGGTAGTTTGTAAGCTCTTCATGGATTTATTTTATTAGAGCAAGTTTGTATCGCATTGTCTCCGTAGAAGTTTTTCTGGACAGTTTTTCTCGTATTCAGACTTCTAATGGAGGATGTTGCACAAGTTTACCGTTCGAATCATCATGTCCTCTCAGAACGAAATGGCTTGCTATGGGTTGTTGTTCGTAACCGTTGGGTTATAATGAGTCAGACGTATGTTTAGTTGAAGGTTTCTCATCACAGTTTTTGCTCGTTTTATACATTTCTGATGATTTGGATAAATGGACTTTTGAATTGTTTGCGATTTTTTGTTTGTCTTACCTGGTGAGTTCACGCCGAATGAGGGGACATACGCGAACACACTGCTGTGTTATGGCGGGAGCATGTGGGGGGTTGGGGGGGGGGTGGGTGAGTAGATGAAATTGAAGTAGAATGGAGATTTTCGAATGAAAGAAAAGTAATGCTAAAGAAGTTGAGAACTGGCGATTTGAGTCTGGGCTTTCACTCGGAAGACGGAGATTAAGACCATCAACTTATAGACTGTTCTCGTTTTCTACTTTCCGGCAGCACTCATCTGGGAATTATTTTTAAAGACACTGCTCTCGTCTTCTATTCTTTCTATTTCTTCTCTCGTCTTTCTCTCTCTATCATAAAAGATTTCATTCGTGTCAGTGTCTCATCTCACTTGCATGTAAGAAGTGTGGGAGGAGTTCCTGAAATCACTTGCTTCGCTATGGAAAGCAAATCACTGTTGACCTTTCTTCATTCTCTTTTTTTTCCGCTTTGGGATAATTCTATTCTGTTCAATCCCTTTCTCCAGGTGTTAACGATTCCAACATTTTATGTCCCGCAATAATCTGATATTTTTACCGTTAATCCTCAAACCCTCTTCCAAATGCTGCTTTCTTCCTGAAAGTCAGTGTATGTCATATTTAGTATTCGCATGTTCGCCATCTTCTTCACGATATCCTCAGTCTTGTTCACGTTTGTTCTTCCATTCCGCCTTTGTCTCAGCCCCTTGTGTACTCTTGATTGTAAGTTCAGACGAGCTCGATTTTTACAAAAATAATAAAGTGAATAAAGAGAAGTCATGCTACTAACTGATGAGGTTGTTGCGCGGGTTCCAGAAGCGAATGCGTGGACGAGCAGCAGAACCAGACAAGCGTACAATATCAGGAGAAATGACAACAATGCAAGTCTGTTCAGAATGATCTTGTGATTGTGGATTTGTACTTGCTGAGTTTTTCTGAGGATGTGGAAGGTACCAACCAACAAAGGAGGGGCAAGCACGGTACAATGAACGACATGAAATGAGCCAATCAGGCTTAAAGGGTGGGATCAATCAGAACCTCGTTAGTCCAACATTTTGGACCGTCCACAATTCCTCAATGCCTTGGGATGGTAGAGGAGAGGGGGAGGAGGCTGAGGTGGGAAACTGAGGGCTGGAGATGCTGGTCAGTGAGGCTGCAGGTGCCTGTTTCGATCACCGACATTTGCCTCTGCCATAATGCGTTTGAAAAGCAGAGAGAGAAGATGCTCCAGCGGGCGTAGTCTGTCGAACTTTCTACGTTCTGGTCACAACTCGCCGTCCCAAACGTCCCTGGTATCTGCTAATCGCTGCAGTTTCTGCATGGATCCACCAGGTCAGATAACAAAAAAGCTGAAAGAAACCACACAACGAGCGGCAACATTTCAGATGGAGTGAAAGGAGCAATTATTCTACGATGGAACAAAACCAAATCCGTATCTCACAATGAGGGAGGCGGGAATGGGGACGTGCCCCACTCACATAGTAAGTGCTGGCATTGAATGATTGTTTAAACCCTCGTAATGCCATACAACACTTTGATAATGATTTGGAGAGATAAGAGTGGAAGAGCCGGAGGCTTGCAACCGAGGTTCGGACGTTTGTGATGAGACCGTTCTGAATGAAGACATAAAGCCCTGTGCTGTCGACATGTCTGAAGGGATGAGCAATCAGGCTCCTGCTGCCATCAGGGAATTGAGGCTGTGGGGAAAGGGGAGCGCTGATGCATGGTTCGGATGTTTGAATAAGGCTTTTTGATATGGAAGTGGATGAGTGAGAATGGGGTGGAGGGAATGGTGTCAGCCTGCGAAGCGCCTAGAGCACGCTTTGAGTGAGAGTACACGAAGGCGAAGTGAACCGACTACAGATAGTTGGAAACGGTTGTATAAGGTTGGGGACTTTGGCTCAGCACGGGTAGGTGGGGGGGTCTCAGATCGGATATCGGCGGATGCCATCAATTAGAGTGCTGACTGGCAGGTGCACGAAACCAAAATTACAGAACGATTGCTTTGACACTGGCCAGCATGATCATGTGATAACAGACGCAAAACAACGCAACAGACACACATATTGAACAGATTTTTTTTGCAAGTAAAAAAAAGAGAAAGAGGGATCCGAGATTGCAAGCCTTTGAGATGATTGTGGTGTTTGCGTT